>JZKD02S0195846.1:670216-746685 GCA_000966675.3 Picea glauca | reverse complement strand
CGGCGATACCAGGAAATGCTTGACCGGGGTACACGTTAAAGAGTCCAACCTGAAAATCTTCAACACCAGGTAAGCAAACGCTGTGTCCAGAAATGGCCCATTTTTAGTGCCACTGAGAGAAAAATAACCTGTCGACATAGGAGAAGAAATTTCCAACAGCGCACCTTATAAACAAGACAGCAAAAGCATTGCGTGAGAGGAATATCCAAGGCGAAATAGGTCGCATGTCCTTCTAAACCAATTTCTTCAGTGATAGAAGAATTTAAGTGAATGAGTGAGATAGAGTCAGATTAAAAACCAAATAGTGTCTTTTGGCACTGTACTCGTGTTATTGGTATTATAATTTATTTGAGTTTATTCAGGTGTATATAGAAACAGAACGGTGCAGGAGCATCGACTGAAATTTGACAATATACTCACGTTCATGGTATTACAATTTATACATAAAAATAGAACGATGCAGGAACACCGAGTGAAAATGGAACTTTTAACTGTGTTAGATAATCGAGTCACGGTTTTTATGTTATGTTTATTAATTGTAATGTTAGATAATACAGTCATGGTTAGTCATGGTTATTAATTTATTAATCTTAATAATAAAGACAACTTTTTAATATAGGTTCTAAGTCATTACAACAATTCATTAAGACTTTTATTCATGTTATTATGAGAATTGAATTCAGATGTAGAGAATAACAATCATTCCTGTCAACCACTCAAACTACATTCACTTGACTGATTTTTAATTTAATTTAATTAACATATGATATGACAGTTTTGATTTACATTACCAGAATAACAATCATTCCTCCCAACCATTCAAACTACACTCGACTGATTTTTAATTTAATTTAATAAACATATGATATGACAGTTTTGATTTACATTGCGTTTTGCAGCTGCTGTGCCATGTGATTCATTTTAAATTTAATTACATATCATATGACAGTTTTAATTTACATTGCATTTTGCTGGTGCTGTATCGTGTAGTTCTTTTTAAAGCTAATAGCTTTTTATAATGTTTTTGCACAATGTTGGTAATTTAAGTACATGTTAAATGACAGTTTTGATATCTATAATGTTCATATTACATTTTATTATTCTTGTGTGTTATGTGCTAGTCTTTTAACTTGATTATATGTTTAAATGGCATTTTTAATTTTTATAATGCTTTCACATTTTATTATTATTGTGTGTTATGTGTTAGTCTTTTAACTTGATTATATTTTTAAATGGCATTTTTTTATTTCTATAATGCTTTTGTATAATTTAAATGTTTTAAATTAGGAGGGTAGAGTTATATCTGTGGTTGGTTTTTAACTTAATTATATAACTAGTACAGCCGCGAACGCCGAAAGGGCGCACCGCTGAAATCCGTGGCAATTCGTGGTGAAAATGATGAGGAAAGACAGAAAATGAAACGCACAGGCAGTCAGAAAATAAAACGCCTGGACAATTGAGGATATCTAAATGGTAATTTGAAAGGCTAATCATTTAAACGTGGCAATCATATAGTGCTACAGTAATTTCTTAATATGATTAGGTAAATGTTAAAAAGTAAACAGGGTAACGGATGCATTCAGAAATACAAGGAAGTTATGAAGAGTAAATCACATTCATTGATTTGGGAGGACGACTAAGAATATGCCAGCATCTTCAATTGTTAACCATCAGATTACAATTTTAGATTAAAAGTTGATTAATTGTACTCATTGTCAATAGGTATACGCCTTTCGGCGTAAATACGCCTTTCGGCGTAATTAAATGGCAGTTTTGATTTCTATAATGTTTTTGTGTATTTTGATATTTTAAATTAGAAGGTGGTGGAATTATATATTTCCAACTAGGCAAAATATGTTCTCAGATATCAAAGATATATTTCCAAGCAGTCAAAATTTGTTGTAAGTCATCATATGACAGAAGCCATTTTATGAAAGTTAGTTTAAGATTGAGAAGGAAGAAAAATTTGTTATAAGGCATCATATGACAAAAGTCATTTTATGAAAGTTCCTTTAAGATTGAAAAGGAAGTTTGCTTAAGTTTGAGAGTGATATGTGTTAATTTAGTTGGGAGAATAAAGCTCCAAACCCCTCACACAATTATTTTATTTTTTAAATAAGATTATTTAATTGAAAGATATTTTTCTAAAAATATATTAAATATTGAACTTATTAATTATTTAAGCTTTTTGAATCTTTAGGATTTTACAATTAGTAATAATGTTAGATAACTTTTCTAGATATTTTACTCATCATCAAAGATAAATGAAACTAATTTGTTTGGATGGATGAAGTTGTTCCACCAAACAACTTTTATCTTAAACAATAGTTATTTACAAAAAAAAATATTTAACCATTATTTAAAAATAAAAAATAAAATAATCAATATATATTTTTAAAGTAATAAATAAATAATCACTTTTCATTTAAAATATTTATCTACTATAACTTAATACATATAATAAAAAAGTCTTTTATAATAGCATTCATCAATACTTTACTAACACATCTCTAGAACGTGTGTGTGTTTAGTGTAACAGCAACCAAGCTATATTATTATGTAAATGGACTTCTATGTATCAAAATTAATTTTAGTTTCTTTTTAAGAAAATATCTCATTCTTTTAGGTATCTATAAATACAAACTAAAGTAAAATTATATATAATATAATGCATATATATCAGATAATATAATATAATGTATATCTTTGTGCATATGTGTTTTTCTTCACTAAGCTCTATAGATGCATGTGCTCTTCCTTCACTGCAACTTGCACATGTCCGTGCTCTTCCTTCTCTACAACTTGTGTATAACGTCGGGAAAAAACTTAGAAAAGTAAGCTCAACTTCATCCCTTTGGCTCCTGCAACTTCTCTCTTCACTAAACTTCGTTGCCACAGACTCACTACTCCAGATCTATCAATAGTATATGCTCATAACACTTTAAAACATAGATATTCAATGTTCTCAATAGGTGTTAATAAGAATCTTTTGAAGTCTTATTTATACTTTTCAAGTGACTTCCTTTAGGGGATAGGTTGTAACTATTTTACCCCTTTTTCTTATTTTAGGGATAACCCACACTCTCTTGTTGCAACCACTTTACGCTTAATCAAATTCTTGTTGCGACTCTTTTACCCATAATGAATGACTTGTAACTATTGACCTCGGGCTTCTAGATCATTATTCAGGGTCCTCCAACTTCACAAGGCCATAACTCCTCAACCGTGAGGAACCACGTGGTGTGCCACCTATCATTAGAAATGACATCAATGGAAAAGGGTAAGTTTCCTTGGGGATGCTCCAACTTTTTGAACTTTCCTTGGGGATACTCCCCCTATATGCACTCCTCGTGGGGATCCTCCTCATGTCTTGACTCTCCTTGCGGCTTCTCCCCCTGTTTGCAAGCTTCAGATTGTTTTGCTGAATTTTTCTCTACCTAGTGCTTCCTCATGTAAATCAATGATATATATTAATAGAATTAAAAATTTCTTGACTCCAAGTTTCTATCGAAGATACTCAAAATTCTCCTTTGGAAGAGGTTTGGTAAAGATATCTACAATCTGCTCCTTTGTCCCAATGTACTCTAGCTTGATGTTCTTCTCTGTAGCTCGTTCCCATAGAATGTGATACTTGATCGAAATTTTCTTCGTCTCGGAATGCATCAATGGATTCTTTGAGATATTAATAGCACTAGTGTTATCACAAAATATCATAATGGGATCATAATAGTCCACTTGTATATCCTGCAAAGTTTGTTTCATCCAGAGGACCTGAGTACAACATGTTGTTGCTACTATATACTTTTTCTGAAGACAAAGCTACTAATGATTGCTTCTTTCTTAACCAGGATACCAAACACTCACCCAAATAGACAACTTCTCCACTTTTACTTCTTTTGTCGGTAATGCTTCCAGCCCAATCTACATATGTATAAGTAACTAGAGATATTTCATTTCCTTTTGGATGCCATAACTCATAATATTATGCTTCTTTGAGATATATGAATATTCTCTTTACATCCATAACATGTGTTTCCTTTGGTGCTCATTGAAATCTTGCTACCTCTCCAACTGCTTTCATTACATCCAGTCTTGATGACATCACATAGAGAAAGATGGCAATCATTGATCTGTAGAGTCTCATATCTACATCCTTGGATTCATTTTCTTTGCTCAAATTGCAACTGCTTTTCATAGGATTACTTACATGCTTACAATCTTCCATTCCAAACATTTTTAGCATTTCTTTGATATACTTGGCCTGTAAAATAAATATACTTGTATTACACTCGTATATCTGAAGTCCCAAAAAGAAAGTGAACTCACCAAGAAAAGACATTTCAAACTCATTCTACATGTCTTTACCAAACGTTTAACTCATCTTGTCATCATCGCTTCCAAAAATAATGTCATCAACATAAACTTCGATTATTAATATGCTATCCTCATTTATCTTTATGTACAGTTTACTATCTACATTGCCTTTCATGAAACCTCACTGCTATAAATACCTATCCAACCTTGAGTACCATGCTCTGGGGGCTTGCTTGAGAATATATAGTGCTTTCTTCAACCTGCAAACATAATCTTCCCTTTTTGACAACTGAAATCCTTCTTGTTGTTCAATGTAAACTTCTTCTTCTAACTCCACGTTTAGAAAGGATGATATCATGTCCATCTAATATACCTTGATCTTCTTTGAACATGTATAAGCCAAGATTAACATTATTGCTTCCCTTCTGACAACCGGGGGAAACATTTCTTCAAGGTTTATTCCCTCAACCCGGGCATATCCTTTGCATACTAGCCTTGCTTTATTTATACTTACCTAACCATTCTCATTCAACTTGTTCCGAAATACCCATTTTGTGCCAATCACATCCTAGCATTTTGATCTAGGAACCAGTTTCCATGTGTCATTTTTCTCTATCTAATCCAATTATTCATCCATATCCTTGATCTAGAGTTCATCCTTATTGGACTCTTCAAAATTGTTTGGTTCAACTGTAGATAAAAATGTTAGGTGTTGGTGTTCTCGTAAAATTATTCTTCTTTGGCTTTCAACTCCTTCATCTTTATTTCCAATAATCTATTCTAGTGGATGATTTTTTTGTGCTCATCGGCTAGGTGTCTTAGAAGGTATTCGTGTTCTTATTCTCTCTTCTCTTCTTCTTCTTCTTCTTCTTCTTATTTTAGATCTTCCTTGTTATCCTTTTCTTCTAAATATTTTCTTATTTCTTTGTCTTTCCGTACATATGCTTCGTCAATCATTACATTGATGTTTTCCATGATTTTGTTGAGTCTTGGACTGAAGCATTTATATGTTTTTTCTTTTGTTTGAATACCCAACTAGTATACCTTTGTCAACTCAAGAGTCACATTTTCCAAGTATGCCATCTTCTCTTTGGATACTAGATTTGCTTCCAAATACTCTGAAATGATTCACATTTTCCAATATTCCTTTCCATAACTTATAGGGAGTTTTATCACTATTACTTCTGAGCATTCCTCTATTTAGAATATGAACCGTTGTATGTACTACATGTGTCCAAAAGATGTCACTCAACTTTGAATCTTTCAACATGGTTATAGCCATTTCTTTTATTGTTCTGTTCTTTCTTTCAACAACTCCATTTTGTTGAGGTGTCCTCACTACTGAGAATTGTCTTTTTATTCCATGTTCACCATAGAAATCCATAAATTCCTTTGATGTAAGATCTCCACCATTATCTGATATCAAACACTTGATTTTCAAATCCATCTCAGTTTAAACCATTTGTTTGTATATCTTGAAGTGTTTGAATTCCTCTGACTTGTTCCTGAGAAAGTAAACTGCAGTCATTCTTGTGTATTCATCCACTAGTAGCATACAATAATGTTTTCCATTTAATCCCTTTGTTCTTGTAGGTCCATATAGATCAGTGTGTACAATATCCAATGGTTTTTTCATGGAGTATTCTTTTGATTTGAACTTGGTCCTTGTATGTTTTTCTTGTAGACAATGCTCACATAGAGTATTTGTTGGCTTTGAGATCTCTGGCATTTCTTTCATTGTTTTTTTTCTACTGACAAGGTTATCAAAATTCATGTGACCCATCCTTCTATGCCAGAGTCAACTTTCATTTTCATTTCCTAAGAAACATTTCCCCCTTTCTATCTCATTTATGACATATATATTTTTTTTAGGTTCTTCTAGCTATAGCCACCAATTTTCTTGATCCTTCTTTTCTGATCTCACATTTTTCTTATTCAAACAAAAGTTTGTGTCCTTGATCACACATTTGACTGACACTTAGAACATTTTTCTTCATATCTTCAACCATAACATTTTCTACCTTGGAATCTTTTCTCCCAAGCTCGACTGTGTCTCTACCTATTATTTTGGTTGAGTTATCATTTCCAAATGAAACTTTTCCATCTTGTTCCTTCTTCAGAGTCATAAACCTATTCTTGGCACATGTCATATGCTTCAAACAACCATTTTCAACATACCACCCACTTTTCTTGTGTTGTGATTGTATATCAAGTGAGCATTCTTTAGTGTTGAATTGATCATACTTTCTTCTCCATATCCTTTGTGGTTCTTGTTTATGACTATTGATATTCTACTTTGGTTCCTTGGGAGGAACAATCAATCTACAATCTTTGGCCATGTGTCCAACATCGTTGCACCTTTAGCACTCTATTTCATTACTTAGTGAACCAAAATTGTTGTGATTTGTGTTTTGTTCTTCATGTGACTTTCTAGGATAATTGTTGTTTGAATAACCTTCATAGTTACTTCTATTCTTGGAATAAGCTCTACATTTTGCAACTTTGTGACCAAAATTGTTACAAGAATAACATAAACCAAGAAAAATAGTTTGATTCCTAAATGTAGGAGATCTTGTAAATGTTTATCTTCTGAAGTCTTATTCTTCTTGAGAATTTGTTTATTGTTGGTTATGTTCTATGAATATTCTAGGTGGTCTAGTTCTTATGTGATTTTCTTCATGAGTACCTTTGACTATTTCTGCATAGGTGTTTTTTTCTACTTCATGATTTGTTTTATTGGAGCTTGAACCTTTCTCAGTCTACATCTAGTTGTATCCTAGCCTAGACTTGTAATAGTATGGAATTTTACCACTGATGATATCATCCAATATCTTGGTGTTTTTTTGTTGCATGTATTTCTTCTGAAGATCTTTTCTTAAGGTGACTATTTCTTCTTCTAAAATTTCAATCATCTTCTCCTTATATTCTAATTAATTTCTGAGTGTTTTTTCAATCCTTCTATCTTCTTCTACCTATATTTTTAATTTCGTGATTATATACTTGATTTCTTATGAGTTTAATTTTTGAGATCCTTCTTTCTTCTTTAATTCTTCCTTGAGTGACTTGATTTTCTTTCTTTCTTTCCCTAGTTCTTCTAAGGTGCTGATTAATTCTACTCTGAGTTTGACTTCACCTTATTCTTCGAAATATTATTTATCATCTTCTATTGGAATGAAGAGTAATTGATGCAGGAGCATTGCCTTCAAATTCAAAGATGCAAGTGTGGAAGCAGGGATATGACATCTGAGCATGACATAATTTCAAATCAACAATTAACTTTGAAATAAACGAGTTGTTGAGATATTTTGGAAACAACGTTTTAAATATGTGTGTTTGTAAAGTCATGTAGGACTGTAAGGAGTTGCAGATAGAGAGTGTCAACTCTTATCTGATAATAACTAATATTTATTTATTATAGGACAAAGTTGGTAACCGCTATAAACTAATAGGATAGGTTGCAGATAGGACAGAGAAGAGCTCGAGGAGCCACTCCTTAGATAATTTTTGTTGTTGTTGTATTGTATTTGAGAGGGAGACAAGAGTAGAAAAGAGTAGAAGAGATTAGTATATAGGAGAAGAAAGATGCAGTGAAGAACTTTAATACTATGTAATTTATTTCATGAATGAATAGAATAGACAGAATTGTTCCAATTCCTTGGACAATGTTCATTTTGATGTGTGATTGAATGAATTATGCATTTTGTATGTGTTTTAGTTCATTTTATTTCTGCGTGATTGTTTAAGGTTGATCACATGAGTTTGAGACGAATTGGATAAGTTTCAATCATTCTGCTTCTGAGAACTTGTATGCAAGGTGTGCATGTCATATGCAACGAGTGCGTTGACAGAGTCTTGAATTGAATCAGAGAAGTTTAGAAGGGACGGTAGGAACTTAGGCCAATTGGAAGGAGTGCACATAGTCAAGGAGAAACTAGGTGTCGAAGAACCAGAACAGAGGAGCACAAGGAGTGCAGGAAGAATTCCTTTTAAAGAAATCTTTTGATCTTAGTTTGTTGAGATCCCACGAACACAAGGAGTGCATGGGAGATCAAGATATTCAAGGGGATAAAGCTTAGAAGAGATAGAAAGGATAAATATTTGAAGGAGGGTGAAGCTCTAAAGGATTCATGAATTATCGATCAAGATCCATCTAGGAGGAAGAGGGATCATTTCAGATCAATGGATCTAGGCAAGTTGTGTGAGTTTTAAGTCTCTTGAAGCACAGAGGAGAGCAGACTGCCAAAGTCCTGAAGTAATTTGGGACCACTCATCATCAAGAGAGATACGTGTCACAAGATCCACAACTCTAGAAGTTTGTGGATGAGGAGGAGGTGAAATCACTGAAGTAGATCCTAATCGTTCATAGCTAGGAGATATGTATCGGCAGATCAGAGGCTTCGGGAAAATTCACTTCGAGAGTTTCAGTTGAGAGTTGAAACTCCTAAAACCTGAAGTCCAAAGTAAATATGGACTGCCAGATCTAGAGGGACGCATGGCGATGGATCACGAGATTTGGATAAAAGCATCTGGGTTTTAGTTGAGAATTGAGATTCCCGAAATTCAAAGTTCGAAGTGAATTTGGACCATCAGATCCAGAGGGACACGTGGTGCAAATCCATGGACTCTAGGTGGAGACCCAAAGTGAATATTAGTCGTCTGATTCAGGACACATGATAGAAATATTTACACTTCGAGGGAAAGTGAAGGTTGAGAGTTGAGTTTTATGAAGCCCGAAGACCCGAAGGAATCGCAGCCATCGATCTGGAAGAGGTATGCGTCAATAGATCATGAGATTCAGATCAAATCATTTGGAGGAATGTGAAAGTTGAGAGTTGAGATTTCTGAAGTATGAAATCTTGAAATGGTTAGAGCCATCAATTTGAGGAGGACATGTGGTAGGAGATCTCTCATTGTGGAGAAATTAAGGTTGGAGAGTTGAAAACTCTGAAACCCGAATCGTGAAGCAAATCACAACCGTTGATTTGAAAATGGAATATCTGAGTTGTTGATTTGGAAGGGGAATATCTGAGTCATTGATCAAAAGGCCCCACCTGATATCGCAAGATCAATGGTCACGCTCAATTGCGGGGACAAAAAGTTCTTGAGATTTAAAAATTTGAGAGCGAGCCACAATTGAAACCATGATATTGCCAAAAGGATGTGTGGTGATTGGTAGGGAATTGCGGGGAAAAAAGTGGGTTGATCCCAAACCAATTTTGGTCACCCCGCAATCACGTGTTTACATGAGGTCATAGCCCAAGGTCACATCCAGGAAGGGGCTAGCGCCTGGAACATGATAGTTTAGCAACGCGAAGGGAGAGGTGGTCGGTTCCATAGTACCTGCACAAAAAGGATGAAAGAGCATGTGTTCAATTACAGAGTGAGGCCATCAAGGTTTTAGAGAGCCGATTTGGCTCACTGAATTGAAGATCCTTGACTGGGAGGTTGCGTAGCCTAAAGGAGAGTAGGGGAGCTGCATCAGGTGGTATCAGAACCATTGAATTTGTTTGCAGACAACAGACAAATGAGAAAGGATATAAATTGGTATCATTAGTGGTATCAAGAGTTGATTATGTTTATAGATTCATAAGGAGAGGTAGTGGAGTCATGACACCCAAAAGGCACAGAGCGAATCTGGAAATGGAAAAAGAAATGAGGCGACTTAAAATGAGATTGGACGCCATGGAAACATTGCATAGGAGAGCACCAGACACTGGAGATATTGATGAAGTTGAAAGAGAATAGATAGAGGTCAAAGAAGATGTATTTGAGTATGTTGCAGAAGACCGCTTATTGAAATTTGTTTCAAGAATAGGAGCTAGAGAAAAAAATAAAGGTACCAATGTATGAAGGCAATTTAGAAGCTGAATACTTGTTGGATTGGGTACGTGCTATGGACAAGTACTTCGATTACGAATATATCGAAGAAGATAAGAGGGTGAAGCATGCAGTAACAAGACTGAAAGGTCATGGAACACTATGGTGGGATGAACTGCAAGCTAATCGTAGATGCAAGGAAAAACAGAAAATTAAAAGATGGGATAGGATGGTAGCCAAGCTAAAAGAAAAATTTATCCCAAATGACTATCAAATCAATATGTTCAGAAGATTGCAGAACCTGAGATAGAAAATTTTATTAGTGAAAGAATACATTGAGGAATTTTATAGACTGAACATCAGGCTAGACAGAAAGAGAATGAAGATGAAAAAATAGCCAGGTATATAAATGGACTGAGATATGAAATACAAGAGGAGAACAACATGATGTCTATTAGTAAAGTCGAGGATTCTTATCAAGCATCCTTGAAAGATGAAGAGAAATTGTCTAGAAAGAAAATCCAACAAAACAGAGGAAGAAATTCAAGCAGAGGTAAGGAAACCAACAGAGAGAAGTTCCAGAAACCAAAGAATGAAGTTGTAAAGAAGCATAGTCACCCTGAGAAAGGTGGAAGTTCTAAGGAAGGACAACATGGAGGAAGAATCTCTTTTCCTAGAGGAAGAGGAAAAGCCAGAGGAGGTGAAATTAGATGTTATTCTTGTGGAAAAACAAGGCATATGTCTTGGGAATTCCTAGAGAAGAAGAAAGACACTAGAGGAGGAGAAGCACACATTTCAGAAGCACAAAAGCATGTGGAAGCAGAAGCAGCAGAAGGAAGAAAGAACCTCATGATCAGGATATTTCTTCTTAAACCAGAGAAGGAGGTAGAGGAACCAGTTCAGCGAACAATTCTATTCAGAACTTCTTGCAAGACGAAAGACAGAGTTTGCAATGTGATCATAGACAGTGGGAGCACTGACAATCTAGTATCCACATAGATGGTGGAGAAACTGGAGCTGAAGGAAACTGTACATCCAAACCCATACAAGGTATCATGGTTTCATAAAGGACATCAAGTAATGGTAAGACAACAATGCCAAGTTGAATTTAAAATAGGAGTTTATAGGGATGAAATATTTTGTGATGTAATTCCTATGGAAGTATGTCATATTTTATTGGAGAGACCATGGAAGTTTGATAGAAAATTTATTCATGATGGGAGGAAGAATACTTATACCATAGATAAGAATGGTAGGACACATATGTTGTTGCCAATAGAGGACAAAGAGAAAAATAAGGAAGCTAGTTCAAGTATACTTCTCATGAGTGGGAGGGAAATCTTGAATGAAGTCAAGAAGAAGCAGGAAAGGCAGCTCGCTATAGTGAGGAAGTTCAGAGTTATCCTTACAAATAATTATGTGGAAGATTTACCTAAATAAATCTTGGAACTGTTAGAAAACTTTGCTGACATAGTGGTGGATGAATTACCTCACTCATTTCCACCCATTAGAAGTATAAGCCATCATATTGACCTTATTCCGGGAGCTAGTTTACCAAACAAATCATCTTATAGGTTGACACCTAGAGATAATGAGGAAGTAAAAAATGAAGTCCAAGAGTTGTTGGATAAAGTTTTAGTCAGGGAAAGCCTAAGCCCATGCAAAGTGCCAAATGTTTTGATTCCAAATAAGGATGGAGGATGGAGAGTGTATACATATTCTAGAGCCATCAATAAAATCACCATTAGGTATAGATTCTCTTTACCCAGGATGGATGATTTGATGGATTGTTTGAGTGGATCAATCTATTTTTCCAAGATCGAATTGAAGAGTGGATATCATCAAATAAGGATGAGAGAGGGAGATGAATGGAAGACAACATTCAAGACAAATGAAGGTTTGTTTGAATGGTTGGTCATGCCATTTGGGTTGACAAATGCCCCAAGCACATTCATTAGATTAATGAATGAAGTATAGAAAGACTTCATAGGAAAATTTTTCATATTGTATCTGGATGACATACTAATATTCAGTAAAACAAAGGGAGAACACTTAAAAAATTTGACAGCAGTGATGAGAAGGTTGCAGTAAGAAAAAATGTTGATAAATCTGAAGAAAATCTCTTTATGAAGACAGAACTCATATACTTGGGTTTTGTGATTTCTTCAAATGAATTGAAGATGGATTGTTGGCCCTTGGGTATGAAATGAAGCAAAGATTGAGGAAGAAAGGAGAATTACAAACTTCACGGAAGGCACATAAACCAAGGAAGGGTCGAAGTGGGAAAAGAAGCAGAAAAGAAACAGAAAAGAGGGAGAAAAGAAAGGAAAAACTAGTCATTGGAATATAAGATCGAGGAAGATAAAGCAGTAAGGAAGATGGACCGTGGAAAACTCAACAAAAAAAAAGTCACCAACGGATACTTTGGATCACCTCATGAAAAATAAGGAAGGACAGGCTGGCGAGGCCCTTAAAACACGGGTCAAGCGGACCTAGGGTTTAGGCACCTAGTGTTTTGGATCTAGGGTTTTGACACCTACACTTTTTCCATGTAATGTATAAATAAAGGTCTAGAAGACCTAGGATAGGGATGGTTGATAATATAATTGTTGTTGTTCATTATTTATTACTATTGTGGAGATCACTATTGAGTCTGTATTCTAGATCTTTAGTTGGGTGCGAATATCAACCCTGCAGCTGGGTCCGTAGGGATGGAAGAGGAAGAGAGGAAGAGAGAGAGATCTGCTGCTAAGTGCACAGATAAAACTGTATGTTTTCATATAATACATCAAGAAACATAGTTCTGTGGATGTAGCCCTAGGGAGAGGGTGAACCATGTATATATTGTTCTTCTATATGGTCGATGTTGTGTTATGTGCTATTTGTTATATTGTTATTGCATTGTTTTGTTAGATAAGAGATATAATCACGCGAGGTAAGCATAATAGTGGTAAATAATACCAAGATTGTTGTGTGTTGTTTTCCTGGATTCAATTTGCATTTCATCTGGTTGTAAACAGCTATGTCCTACAACCCCTTATTGCTACTTCGGGTGAGACTACATCTTCTTCACAGCTATTTTCGAAAGTTACGGTATTTAGGGTTTTGTTGGTGCATTTTTGAAGCGTTAAACCCCGGGTCTTCCCCTGTGCCAACAAATGGTTATGTTGTCGGGACCAAGATATTTTTGAGGGAATGTCAAGGTGGGTTCCATCGAACACATAAATTCAAAAGTAGATAGAAAAACAAGAAAAGGGCTTCACTGAAGCTCAGGACAAGAACCCTAGCATTAGTACAAAAGACTAGTTGGGAAGGTACATCTTCACTGACATACATGAGATTTTATTTGCAGTAATTCACAAGGAGTTATACAAGTGGTTAGCTAGATTAGCAGATACCTAGCTTGAGATCAAGTCTAGACCACCCATGGTTTGGACAACGGTGTTGATCACGAAGGTCAAGAGAGTTGATAATGTTGTGTCTGGAGCAATGGATCTCTAGTTTGATATCACTATTGGAGGGTACATTATTGATTTTTCCATTGACAGAGTCGAATCGTATAGTCAAGTAGAGAGGTATTTCTTTAAGGGACCTAGAGGAAAGTTCCTACACTTTTTGAAGATGAGGATTAAGATGTTATTGCATGAGAAGAATATTCTGAAGATAAAATGAAGCTAATATTCAAGAATTCAGACAGCAACAGTGACACAAAGGTTGGACTCACACGAAGTGGGAGACCATTCAGAGAGGTTCCTCTTGCGAACCTATTCAAGAAAAGCTACAAACATGAGGGATTCTACAGCGGAGAAGAAGTAGATGTAAAATATGAAGAGTATTTAGAATCCGCAAGAACAGAGGAAGTATAGACTGAGGAAATTCACCGAGGAGAGCCAGAAAATTCAAGAACTTCACCTACTGTCGAAGTAATTACTATTACTCCTCTTATTGTTTTAGAAACATTAAGTAACCAAAGTAACCAAAGTAGTCAGATCCATGAGAGTATTGTTACAAGTAGTTCAGTACATACTGAGTCAAGAAACCAAGAAAGATCTATGACAGATGAAATGAGATTACCTATCTTTAGAGGAGATGGATCTGAAGATCACGAACAACATTGGTTCTTATGTGAAGCGGTATGGAGCATAAAGAAAGTCACTAACAAATTTGTTAATAGAACTCATTTTAGTACTACCTTTAGGGATCATGCATTGAATTGGTACATAATTTTTTCTTCAGGACCAGGACAACCTAAACCACTGAATGACATTACGACTGCAATGAGTGCAGAATTCAAGAAACCTAAGTCGAATTCAGAAGGTATTACACAGTTGAAGGAAATCAAGAAGAAGGTCACTGAACCTATTTGGGAGTTTGATCAAAGGTTTAAGACTCTGATAGGTCGGTTGAGTTTTCCGATCCTAGTCAAATAGAATAAACAATGGTTCATCGCTGCTCTCCTGCCACACATCAGAGTTACTCTGATGCAACAGAAGGTTGCTTTGCAAGCTGAAGCATTGGAGATCACCATGAAACTAGAATCGTCCCCAGTAGGAGAATATAGCCTAGGTATGAGTCATATTTTGAACCACTTAACCAGTTTATCTTTATAGGTCGAAGATATGAATAAAGATAAGGGAAAAGAGAAAAGAGAATATATTTAGTACATCAGATGTAAATCAGAGGGCTATGACAAAGATCCCTGTCTCCTATTTCATGAATAGTTAGCATCTGGAGCACCTAGTCATTTGAAGCAGGTTACTATACCTTGGTGCAAGGTATGTAGAACTGGACATCTCCCAAGTGAATGTTATTATATGAAAAAATATGTCCAGACACCTACCAATATTTACTGCACTTTCTGTAAGTATGTGGGACATGATGAGAAGGATTGTAGGGATTATGATCTCTTACATGAAATATCAAGGGACACCTATAGGACTCAAGGATAAACACGCCAAGAAGGAAATAATGTCCAGTTCAACTCCCCGGGAAGAGGAAACTTCAACCCACGTGGTGGATTCAGAGGAAGAGGACGCATAGGATTTATGGGTCAAGGTAGAGGTTAGATTATTTGTTATAACTACGCATTTCTAGGACATTTGGAAAGTGTTGGCATAGGGGCAGACCCAAGGTTCAATGCTTAAAAAATGCACCAACAAAACCCTAACTACCGACCCTTTCGTCAACACCTGCGAAGTAGGTGAAGTCTCACCCGAGGTAGAGGTAGCGGGGGTTGTAGGACTCAAGTGTCTACAACCTAGCTGGGACACAGATTTGTGATCAAAATACTTAACAGAGAACTTAGTAGTTAATGTTCATTAGCCTTTAACCCTTATTCACATCGTAGATTCAAACCCTAATTATAGAACAACGCAGTATGCAACAAGATCCAAGCATATCTAACCATTTAGCACATACCATCAAACATATCTAGCATTCACTCATGTTATTAAGAACTAAGCTACTACATCAGATGTAACTAACATACGTAAAGATTCAACACTAAGAATAAATCACATCAATAGCACAAAGCAATCACAACACTGGATATATGTGGTTCACCCCCAGTGTGGGGCTACGTCCACCAACTCTTTGTCTTCTTTATTATATTCTCTCAATCTTATTACATGCACAGAGCCTCAAAACCAACCCTGCATAGGATAGGATAGTTGCGTGCACTTTGCCAGATCCTCCTTCCCCAAGCTTGGCACAACACAGAGCCTTCTTACAATCATTTTCACTTAGCTCTGCAAGTTATCAACACACAGTATGCACAAAGCCTCTAGATCCACACGAAGTCGATTCTACTAGGTCTATTCTTTCTTACATTGCCTAGATATCTATTTATACATTAAAAATTGGGCCTAAACATGGGTAAACCCATGGGTTGACATACCATACCTATTACATAAACCCTAATCCCCAAAAATCCCACAAAAGGGGGCGATATCCCGCAATATCCACTTCGCCTGGGTGATCCATATTTGACCAGCTTGTCAAAGTCTCAAAGATGGTCAAACATGACCAAGGTTCTCCAAAACTTGGTCAAGGGCCAATAGTCCCCCAACAATCACCTGTGACTAGTCCCGAGTCACTCTGACCTGGGAAACTCTACTTCGAAGGCCTTGAGCTTGGCTTGAGCTGCCTCAACTTGTTGCTTCGCTAGAGTCTCCTGTTCAATGAACTCCTGGATGACCTTTTCTATGACCAGTCCTTCCAAGAGTTGCTCCACTTAGGTGACTACTTGTTCTAGTTGTGCTCCTTGTCCCTCCATCTCCTCAAAAAATATGCAGGCTTCATCTTGTACTGGCTAGAGTCTCTGGGTCACTTCTGTTATCACTCCAAGAAACTCCTTAGTGTTGTAGACTAAGGATGGTTGGTAACTTAATAAATCATGAATAATGAAAGTGTGGATCAATGGGATAAGAGTGAGTAGCTAATGGGAAAACAACTCACAATGAAATCGAATGAAACAGTGCTTTTAGGAATCAATGACCAGACAGAGTAATATCAAAGGTATGGAGAAAACTGATCTAGATAATCAAGTACAGTAGTGTGTAGGATCATACAAGCCAGGAAGAATTCCTTTAGTTCAATTTCATGAGCTTAATAAGAAGATAACAGTTCTTAGAAGCTGAGCTAAACTGAAATAAAGTACAGAACATGGAATAGATGAATAAATCTGTCATTAACAACAAAAGAAGACAGTCTTTCTGTATTGAAAAATAAGTGTCTTAGTACAATAGCAAAAGAGTATCCCAAATTGAACCCCCAAGACTCTTAGAAAAACTAGGCATTTATAGCCTTTTACAATTAGTTTTTAGATCCTAAAAGAATGGATCTGATATTCTAAAAATAGAAAGTCAAAACTGATTTACAAAAGATAAGGAGAGATCCTCAAGATGAGGTCAATCTCTATCTTTTGGTCTTCAAACATTGGTTGAAAGTTGATGAAGTGTAGCCTAGCCTTCCAAGGCTCTTTGATCTGTTCCTCTAAAAGTCGAATTCGAATTTGATGATGTGTGCCAAAAATCCCTATCATTTTTTCCTTGAAAATGACCAAATCTAGTCAAAAAATTCCCTTTTGACTTTCATCTCCAAGAATGGCCTTCAGATTTTGATTTGATAATTCATAACCAGCTTATTAAAGAAGATTTCAAATCATTCAAACAAAAAAAATATCGATCTGGGCAAAAATTCGACTATTCTGGCCGTGACAGGCTTTCACTAGCTAATTTACCCAAAAATCCTCTCCTTAGCTAGTGAAAGGCGGAGCTTTCACCAGCTAACTAGTTATAATTCTGCCTTCTGCACTGGTGAAAGCATAGATTTTTTCAAAATCAAGTTTCTTAGTCATGGAGAGTCCGTTTTGCATGCTTAAATAGTCGATCGACATCTACAAATCCTAATATTTCCAATGGTGCTTTCAAATCTACATTTGAAGTCCAAGAATTTGGCCAAATATTCCCTACAATATTAGGCATCATTCTTTCAAAAATGCCAGTGCATTTTTTATCGCTAACATATGGCTCCAACTGGGATGGATACCTCTCTGTGAGGTCTCCAAGAACCTGGAAGACATGGTGCCTTTAGTATTGGTCCATGGAGTCATTCATCCTTTTCAATCCCAGCAATGTTTATAACCTACATTTATTTATTTGGCTATTTACAAGATCCTTTAAAATTTTGTTTTTGAAAACTCTGCCACTTGTCTTCGGAGCTGCTGCCACTTGTCTTTTTCTAAATTAAAATCTGCATATTGTTCCCTCAATCTTAAGCAAATTATATCACAAGAATCTTAAGGATTTATCTTCAATTTGTTACTTTCAAAACTCAAAGATATCACATGCCAGATATATCCTAGAAATGTGGAATTTGTGCAAAATTTTGAGTGATCTGGTTAAAACAGCGTTCAGAGGTTAAATGTATCTAGAATTTGGCACCTTATCCACCAAAAGTACTCTGTTCCAGTGGTTAATGAGCACACACAGGCTCGCCTAAACCACCAAAAACATAAACTTACCCAAAAATTAAAATTTGATGAATCTTGATTATTTGCAAGAGTACAAAGACCTCAGGGCTTGCTAGACGAAGCTCCTCTCTCTCTTACTGGACTTAGGTATGACTGTCCTCCTACCACTGGTTCCAAAAAGGACATTGGAATGTCCTTCTTCCAAATCAAGTCTTTGTGAATGGGCAACAAATAAGATCTGGATGCTATATTTGATGGCACCGTGGATTTGAATCAGCACTCTCCAGTTCTTGGCAGACCTGTAAACTCTGCTATCAATGCTTCATCAATGATGAATTCTTCCTAGAATCGTGCATCAATATTTACACTATCCAAGTGGATGTTCTCTTAGACTTGAGCCATCACTTGCAGTACCATCAACCATTGAATTTATAACTTCGTGCTCACAAAGATTTTCATCAAGTGCATTTCCACTTTTAGTCTTAATAACTGGAAATGAACTACTACTACCAGACACACCTTTGCCCCAAACATCCATTGATGCAATACTATCTCTCATATAGTTCCCACGCACACTTGATGATAGGACATTTTCAATCACTCCACAAGCCATAATACCCATGTGAAATCCATCTGTATGACTAGACCGTTCAAACATATAGTCAGGACTTCCAACATTCAGGCCCTGTTGAACCTGAAAACTTGATATGATTCCTAGTGCCTTGATATTATCATTTTGCACAAAAACAGACCCTTGTCCACACTGAAATTCAGTTGAATGTCCAACTACCATACATCCCTCCTCCAAACCTGCAACATTAAGTTGCACATAGCATAAGTTCTTCTCTCTATTCTCATTGCAGGAAATGTCATGGAAACATATTTCCAATGTTAATTCATCAACCTTGTCTTGGTCTCTTCCATTTTGGTATGCCTCTGAATATTGCTTGACGTTTTTATATATTGTGGTGCCAGGAAGATGACCTAGTACAACGATATGTGGATTTGTTGATTCATGTATCACAAATGCAAGAGATGCACCAACTCCAACAAGTACACCAATCTCAATGCCAAGGAATAGCGTGGTAATAATTGTTGCAACCCATAAAAGGAAATCTCTTTTATCAACACGCCAAAGAAACATAGCCTCTTCATAATCAATCAGACCCATGACAGCTGATACCACAATTGCTGCCAAAGTGAATTGAGGTATATCTGTAAAAAGAGGTGTCAAAAATTGAAGAGCGCAGAGAATTATCACTCCCATAATGAATCTAGATAAACCCGTTTTGGCACCACTTTCATGATTAACAGTCGATCTTGAAAATGATCTCGTGGTAGGATATGCAAAAAAGAACGAACCACAAATATTGGCCACTCCAAGCCCAAATAATTCTTGATTTGAATCTAGTTCATAGCCATTCTTAGCTGCGAGTGATTTAGCAATTCCCACTGATTCCAGGATTGCCACACCAGTTATAAGAAGTCATTGTCATGTACTAGACCTGAATGTTGTGTGTTTTGTATTCTTGGTAGATCTCCTTCAAGGCCTAGGAAGCACTCAAGTCAATATAGGTGACCAGGGCCATCTCGATGACAACATAGAACATTAAATTTGACAGGTGGATAAACTGTGACCCAATAATAGGAGTGATCTTAGGCCATTGACATGAATCAGGGTTTTAAGCTTATGAATTAACTCAACAGTCAAACAGAAAACTGAGAGTGCATTTAAAGACGTTTGATTCGAGCTAATCAATCAGTGTATATTTGAGAACAGAATCAATGTTATTGACGAGACTTGGAGTTCAAGAGTAAATGAAAATCTTAAACACACAGAGAATATAGGCAACATTCAGTCAATTTAGGCAGAGACTAAGAAAAAACTATGACTCGACTAACAGAAGCAGATATTTGAGGCGATAATTTTTCAAGCATTGATCATAGAACTAGAATTTAAGTCGTTTGATAATTGAAAAGAACACCTGTATGATGAGTTTTCTCTCCAAACTAGAGTTTCAACCATCTTTTGTCACTTGAACGAATCTAGAGCTGTAATTGCGCACTTGTATGAGGGAATTTCGGCTATTTGAAAATTCTAGGCATAGAGGCCAAGGGTTCCTGTAGCGAAAAAACACCAAAAATATCCACCTCCCTAGCAGTAGCTAGAGTGAGAGGCACAGTCACCTCATTATGGCCCATTCCCACAAGACATACCTTACCACCAGAAGACGTAGCCTTTAGAGCCGTCGACATGGTTTTGGAAAAACCAGCACAATCAACAGTTACATTTATGCTTCCACCCATGGCATTTTGTATGCGAGTCACTTCTTCATCAATATCCTTGGAGTCTATCGAGATCAATATCCTGGGAGTCTCTCAAGCCAATTGTTTTATCCATTGATAAATGTTCTTCATCTACGTCTGCAATAATAATCTTTGAAGCTCCAAATGCACGTGCAGACAACACGGTGACAAGGCCGATAGGACCTGCCCCCATTATCAAGACATTTGTCTCAGGACCTATAGAAGTACAACGACAAGCATGAACCCCAACACTAAGTGGTTCACACATGGCACCTTCTTTTAGACTTACATTATCTAGCAACTTGAAACATAAATCCACAGGATGAACAATCTGATTGGCCAAGGAACCATGCACGGGAGGTGTTGTGAAGATCTCGGGAAAAAAATTGTAAGAACCTTGCTTACATTTCTCACATCGCTAACACGATATTCCAGGCTCTAAAGCTACGTGGTCACTAGGAACCAGATGTTTCACTTCATTGCCAACCTCCTCAATTATTCCAGCAAACTCATGACCAATCACCATGGGCTCTTATCTAAAAAAAAGAAATCTTCTTGGTCTTCAAAATCTTCGACAGTTGTAGTAGATCTCCATAGGCTGTGTGAAGAATCGATTTTGCCACTATTGGTAGAAAGACAACATTTTTTGCCAAAAACAGGTAACCAATTCAATCTTTCTGCCTTTCTAGACACCTTCAAAATTAGAAATGAAACTTGATAATAATGCCATTAATTATCACATATCGTTAGGAACCCTTCTCATGGCATTCAGATTAAGAAAATTTGGATATGTGCAAAATTTGTAGCGTTCTTCCCTGTTTCTGTGCTTTTGGTAGTTAAAGAAACAAAATTTGAAAACGTTAACTACCAAAATCTCTGCCTTTTGGTAGCTAATGAACAATCATTTGTTCGCCTAAGCCACAAAACACTGAAACTTCAACAAAACTTCAGAAACTCAAATTTTTTTTTCCTTACTTCATTTATACTGAGAAGATTTTGGCTGCTTTGACGATGTTCCAGTCTTTTTTACAGGTTTGGGTTTTGCTCTCTTCTATGTCTTCTTGAGGATGTCCCTTCCTTAATCCATTTCATCTTCACTATCAATACCATGCCTTCCATTTTCTTTAAAAGCATAACCTGCATGTTCTCTTCTGAGATGAAGATTTAATTTATACTCATGTTTGTAGCATTTGTCACAGCCCTCATTAGGACAGGCAAAAGGGCGATCTAAAGGGACAGAGTCATATACTGAAGTTGGAACTTTTGGATGAAGAAACTCCCTTTCAGTTTGAGGGGGAAACTTCACCGTATTTGCCAAATTCTTCTCATCCATCCCTACAACTTATTCAAAATGTAATAAAATGTTGAACACAAGTTCCTACTGCAAACTACTAGACTGAAAAGGATCTCATGCTTGATGATGATCTTATTTTATATCTATTCCTACTCTAACCAGTAAAGGCAGGTTGATCAAGTAAAACTGAATTTCTAATGTAGCCAAGTAAGAAACTGACTTACTGATATCATGTTTGATCTTGACTTGAAAAATATTAGAAACCATAACATACAAAAATGGAGTTTGAAAGGGAAGCAGAACCAACCTTCCTTCAAAAACAAATTGACATCTGTTCTACTCAAAGAATCACAATATTCATCAAAAGGATCAGCGAAGTTGTAAAGAAAAACCTCTTCCTATTGTTTGAGCTGAAAATAAAAAAAATCTATGGGTATTCTCTTTCCTATGAAGGCTAGCACTTTCAGCTATCTGTAAATCTGAAAATGGTTGTAGACTGGTTTCTGTACTAATCATGGATTATTTGATATCTGCTGCAGATTCTAGATCAAGAATGATGGGTATCGATGGTAAAGGCAAGAACAACTGCTTTTGAATTTCTTGGGACACTGAATTCATATCAACAAATTCTTTATCAAAATCTGAAGCCTCCTTAATCCCATAGTCAAAACTATAAGAGACATTTGAATCAATAACAAATGTGTCTATAATATGACTATCACCAACATCTTCACAATTGGAAGAAATACTAACTGAATGCTGGATGTGGAATGCAGATTCTTTACAACAATTATCAAAAATAAGATCAACTGAGTAAAAATTCTCGTAATATGAATTAAAATCCACATGAAAATCCTTCATAGAATGGATACTAAGATTAGGAAGAGATTGACACCATTCATGAGCATTTTCTTCTAAAGAAAATTTGAACAGTTTGATCAAGACATCTTTGTGAACAAAACCATGTTCAAGCATGCACTTATGAAAATTGAATAAGTGCTCACCGGGATGATCATTCTTGCTTCCTCTGACTCTTGGAACATAATCATCCCATTCAATTATAGTCGACACTGGATGTGGAAAACCGGCTATATCTGAAAAATCACAGAAAGCATACCTCTTAGCTAAGATCATTTCCATTTCATACCAGTGGAGTCACCAACGGATTTCTGAACAATGGAGTCGCCACTGAATCCATCCTTCATGGAGTCACCAGATAGATGATGTACAACCGATAGTGTCCAACCTTTGTCTATCATCAAAGATCAGATCTATGTCGTCTCCCAGGGAAGCTGAGCTTCGATCCCCTCTCCCCGGCAACGACGCCAATTTGTTATCACTCCAAGAAACTCCTTAGGGTTGTAGACTAAGGATGCTTGATAACTTAATAAATCATGAATAATGAAAGTGTGGATCAATGGGATAATAGTGAGTAGCTAATGGGAAAACAACTCACAATGCAATCGAATGAAACAGTTCTTTTAGGAATCAATGACCAGACAGAGTAATATCAAAGGTATGGAGAAAACTAATCTAGATAATCAAGTACAACAGTGTGTAGGATCATACAAGCCAGGAAGAATTCCTTTAGTTCAATTTCATGAGCTTAATAAGAAGATAACAGTTCTTAGAAGCTGAGCTAAACTGAAATAAAGTACAGAACATGGAATAGATGAAGAAATCTATCACTAACAACAAAAGAAGATTGTCTTTCTGTATTGAAAAATAAGTGTCTTAGTACAATAGCAAAAGAGTATCCCAAATTGAACCCCCAAGACTCTTATAAAAACTAGGCATTTATAGCCTTTTACAATTAGTTTTCAGATCCTAAAAGAATGGATCTGATATTCTAAAAATAGAAAGTCAAAACTGATTTACAAAAGATAAGGAGAGATCCTCAAGATGAGGTCAATCTCTATCTTTTGGTCTTCAAACATTGGTTGAAAGTTGATGAAGTGTAGCCTAGCCTTCCAAGGCTCTTTGATCTGTTCCTCTGAAAGTGGAATTCGAATTTGATGATGTGTGCAAAAAATCCCTATCATTTTGCCCTTGAAAATGAACAAATCTAGTCAAAAAATTCAGTTTTGACTTTCATCTCCAAGAATGGCCTTCAGATTTTGATTTGATAATTCATAACCAGCTTATTAAAGAATATTTCAAACCATTCAAACCCAAAAAATCTCAATCTGGGCAAAAATTTGGCTATTCTAGACGTGACAGACTTTCACCAGCTAATTTACCCGAAAATCCTCTCCTTAGCTGGTGAAAGGCGGAGCTTTCACCAGCTAACTAGTTATAATTCTGTCTTCTACGCTGGTGAAAGCACAGAGTTTTTCAAAATCAAATTTCTCAGTCATGGAGAGTCTGTTTTGCATGCTTAAATAGTCGATCGACATCTACAAATCCTAAGATTTCCAATGGTGCTTTCAAATATACATTTGGTTTCCGGGAAGTTGGCCAAATATTCCCTACAAGATTAGGAATCATTCTTTCAAAAATGCCAGTGCATTTTTTTTCGCTAACAACTTCCATGACTTTACTCTAGATGGCATGGACCTTCTATTGAACTGCGCACTGTTCCTGTGACCTTTTCATCTTCTCAATAGCTAAAATAAGTTTCAGCTACCCTTGAATTGTCGATGCTTGTTGCTTTGCCTCTTGAGGTTGTGCTTATAATGCTCTTAGTTATGGGTCCTCTGTGAGGCTCTCATAGGTATGCGCACTGTGGTTATTGATTAGCTTACATTCTAAGGACAACACCTTGATTCCTTTTATTGTGCTCCTTTTAGTTTCTTCTCTCTGGTCTCGCACTTCCTGCGGAGTGCTTGGAACTGATTGCAGTTCCAATTCTTCCAATATTGCTCAAAGCTGCTGAATAGCTTCAACGAGCTTCTCCACTGTGTCTTCTTCTATCTGTGTGAGGCCCGACATAGAGCGAAGTGCTCTGGTGACTGCATCCTTGAATCCCATCTGTTCTATGAGCAACTGTTCCTTTTCCTTCTGGATCTATTCTCTGTCCTCTACAAACTTCGCTTGGAGGTTGTCTTTCTCTTGCTTCACAACTCGATGTTGCTTTAGGGCTTCCTCCTTTTCTTGTTTCAAGGAATCTGTGGCCTATTCTTTCTCTTCCTATACATGGAGAAGGAGAACCTCTGTCGCATATGGTAATCTGCATATTTGGGTAGGCTTGTCTCCTAGTTCTATACCTTCTGATGACGATGATGGCGTTGTAGACACTGTGTGGCTTGAGTAGAGGTATTTTTGTACCCCTTTGAGCTTTTCCTCGATCCTGTCGAACAATTTCTCCTATTTGGCTTCACTTCACTAGAAAATGTCCTCTGAGGTATCTGATATAGTGGCAATGATGATTTCAATATCATCCACCATGAGAATAGTCTGTAATGGAGGTTTATTGGCTCGTGACTTCTTATGATCTGAGGTTTTATTTGGGGAAACCTTTCTTTTCTTCACGACTCAGCCTATGTAAGGGGATATTTAGGCGGTGTCACTTCGCCCTGTTCCTGCTTGTCTTCTTCCCCTTCATCCTCTTTTTGGTCTACTTATTCATCTCCTTCTCCTCCAGGAGACTCTAACCCAATTTCCTCCGATGCATTGTTTATTTCCTGCACCTCTTCATTCTTTTTCTTCTTACTATTGTTGGGTCCATCATACTCTTCTTGTGTGATTACAGGAGTTCTAATGAGGTCAGGGTCATAGAGTTCTATCCGTTCAACTGGTACAAGGAATTCAACCGACCATTCCTTGGTTATTTCCTTGATATCTTTCTCGATGAGTTTGTAGTAGGAATGGAGCTCTTCCTTGTGTTTGTCTCCATGTGCAGTGATGTAAATGAAGTGTCTGTCTACATGAAACTTTGCGAGTGGCCTGAACCAATGCAAAGTATTCAAATTCATTCAGGGGAATGAATCAATGACTCGTGTGAGATGTAGATAATAGGTGTGGAAGACAACATTCGAATGTCACTACTTTGCCATGTCGCTCGAATACCAGAGGGTAGTAAACCTTGTGGCCAGTGGTTCAGACGACTGGACTTCAGGGTAGCTTTCTCCTTCTGTCATCTCCCAAGTGACAAAGGTGACGAAAATTAGTAACCAGCTAAAGTGAAACCCGTATCCCTAGTCTTGTGCTTCATGGAAATCTTGCTCCAACTGGTTGATGAGGTAGCTCACCTAGTTCATTTTCATTCCTATGATGCATTTTCTTGTGAGGTCAATGAAAAACCCCCTGACCTGCGTTGGTCTGTTCTTCCTAACGATCTTACCAGTGATCAACTAAAAAGCTAGGTGCAATGCGCCATTTTGGATGGAGGATACCGTGTATCCCTACTTCCCTTTCTCCACATCACCATAGGTGTCTTTTATTCACTGCACCAAGGTGCGATCTACAGCCTTCCCTGGGTAAAAATACTGATGGTCCGGTCCTTGCATGCTCAATCCAGTGATCCAGTGGATCAACGTCGGATCAAAAGTGATGCGCCTATCCAACCACAGGTAACCACCATGGTAGCATGACAGGAGGAGTTTAACGCACGTGTTAACCTCCTGATGTTTATCACAGTGTGGTATCTTCATCACATTGAGGATGGTTGATCTTGCGATGTCCATGGTCCATGGCTGGGGAATTATCTTCGACTTCTTCCCCATTGTCTTGGTCAAGTACTTGTTTGGTGCGAGCATTCCATAATTCTTTTGGTCTCCCAAGTTGAAATCATTGATCTTTAGCATCATAATATGTCCCAATTGCATTCCAACTATGCGTATCCCCTTCGGGAGGTACACAATGATTAGTGTATAGTCGAAGTCCCTTGGGACACTATCACGACTAACTGCGCCAACCAGAGGTGGGATATAGTCAGGCAGGATCAACAGGATGAGATTCACATTTGCCAAGTCGTCATGTTGCTTGCTCTGTTTCTCTATCGCAGTTCAAGAAGGCCTAGATCGATGTGCAGTCGATGGGGAGGCTTGCAATCCTCTCATTGATCAGGCCTATGCTCCTACAGACATGACCTTCTCATCCATGAGGTCAATCAAAATATCTTCGACATATTTCTCTACTACACTAAGGTCGCTCGACATGCATGCTCATGATCAAATGTCTCGGATAGGTGGACAATTTTAGAATGGGTGGTGAGGTCTCAATAAGCATTGCATGAAAGCAATTAGTTCTTTGTGGGCCTGGATAATCACAATTTGAAAAATTTCCCCTGGTAAGACATTCGACAATTTAAGTAGTTAATGTCACAACAGAGTCCTCCAACGGGCAAGAATGCCTCAATCAATACAATTCCATTTGTTATGGTGTGGTCCCAATGGTCCAACGATGAGCCTTCCGACAATAACTATGTTTCTAGCAATTTTGTAGCATCATTATAATGGTTTGGATGCCTCCAACAGTCATATTTATTTGACATGGTGAAATGTCAGTCTGCGTTGTTCTCCTATTTCAGCGAGGTTCAAGTTCTGCAAAACTTCCTTCTGTGAAGTCCTCTCTAGAACCTTTTACAATTTTTCTATCTTTTCTTTCATCTTACTGAGATTTATTTCTTTATTTCTTGTGATATGCGTCTTTGGATTCCTCTTTCCATTATTGTTCTTATCGACTCTTATTATAGTAACTTTGCATTGCTGAGGGTGTTTCACAGGGGTCGAGGGTAGTACTTATTCTCTTACTATTTCTGGAGTAGGTGCTCTACTCTCGTGCATGGATAGGTTCTTTAAGCCTTCTTGTGTTCTTTAAACTTCAGAAGCTAAGTCTCTGGCCCTCATTTGCTTCGACTTATCCTCCTGTTCTTCTATTAAGCACGTTATTTTCTTAGCCATGAAAACCTTGAATTCTTTTTTCTCTGTTCTATAGCTTCCTCTTCTTATCTCCTTTGGATCTGATCTCTCTCGATCCAAGTCTTTCCTAACAAAAGTTCAAAAGGAGCGTATTTCTCAAAAAAACTTCATGACCTAGAATTCTTCTTCTGTCGATTCTCCAAGAGAAACCATAGGTACATGGGAAATTCTTCCAAATAGGGTTATTAACTTTCCTTTAAATGATCCTATGCCTCCCAATGAAGGAATCATAGCAGGATTTCCCAAAATTTCCCAAGTACTTTCTGGCATAATGTTCACCATTGTTTTTTCATCCAATACACAGTCTATGTCGAAGTATCCTATTCTTGTTTCTATACACTCTTTCTCTTTTAAAACCTATGATAAATTGATGTCCCTGTGATCATTCAGGGTTTCTTTCATCTGCAATAATATAGCCTTTAATTTTTTCTGTTTCTTTAGCATATTCTTAGTCTCTTGACCTTCCTCATGGTTTTCTTGTTTCATGTTCATCTTCTCAAATTTAGCAATCATTCTAGGGAAATCCAAAACTTCATGTCCAGTAGCTTTACAACAAAGGCATATAGGACCTCTACTAGGGCATTCCTTAGCAAGATGTCCTAGTCTTCTACAAATATAACAAAGAGTCAATCCCCTCTTTCTTTTAAATGATCCCTAACCTTTCCTATACTGCATATTGGGATCACAGTGATGGATCTACAAAAAATTATTTATAGGATCCCGAATCCACTTGTTAGTCAAAAAACTATTTCTATCCATGGGAATAACATATCTTTCACTAAGTCTATCAGATCTATTCATATCACAACTTCTTTCTTCTAGTTGTGCCCTAGTTTTCAGACTAGCACGAAATCTGTCAAATATACCTAGATCCATTCTTTCAAAGAAAAAATTTCCACTTATATTACCTTTATCAGAGAAGAAAGCTTTAATATATTACCTCTTTCTTCAGATCGGGCTCCCTTCTTAGCACAAAGCTTCACAAGTCAAGTAGAGTATTGCGCACTACCACAATACATCTATGCACATAACTTTCTCTTTTCTTCAGTTCCCAGTAATCACAATTTTAGGTCTCAGAAATAGAACCATTTGTTGGCACAGGGGTAGGTCCAGGGTTCAATGCTTCAACAACACACCAACAAAACACTAAATATTGGCTTTTTCGACAACACCTGCGAAGCGGGTGAAGTCTCACCTGAGGTATAGGTAGTGGTGGTTGTAGGACTTGAGTGTCTACAACCTAGCTAGGACACAGATCTGTGATCACAATACTTAACACAACACTTAGCAGTTAATGTTTATTATTCTTTAACCCTTATTCACATCATAGATTCAAACCCTAATTAGAGAACAATGTAGTATTGAACAAGATCCAAGCATATCTAACCATTTAGCACATACCATCAAACAGATATAGCATTCATTCATGCTATTAAGCACTAATATACTACATCAGATGTAACTAACATACATAAAGATTCAACACTAATCATAAATCACATCAATAGCCCAAAGAAATCACAACACAGGATATACATGGTTCACCCCTAGTGTGGGGCTACGTCCACCAACTCTTCATCTTCTTTATTATCTTCTTTCAATCTTCTTACATGCACAAAGCCTCAAAACCAACTCCGCATAGGACAGGCTATCTGTGCACACTTTGCTAGATCCTCCTTCCCCAAGCTTAGCACAACACAGAGCCTTCTTACAATCACTTTCACTTAGCTCTACAAGTTCTCAACACATAGTATGCATAAAGCCTCTAGATCTGCACTAAGTCGATTCTACCAGGTCTATTCTTTCTTACATTGCCTATATATCTATTTATACATTAAAAATGGGGCCTAAACATGGGTAAACCCATGGGATGACATCCCATACCCGTTACATAAACCCTAATCCCCAAAAATCCCACAAAAGGGGGTGAGATCTCGCAGTCTCTGCTTTGCCTAGGCACTCTGTCTTTCACCGGCCTATCGAAGTCCCAAAAATGGTCAAACATGAACAAGGTTCTCCAAAACTTGGTCGAGGGCCAACAACAAGGGATTGTCAGAACCCTTGTACCACTTGAAACTATTGTAACTCCTTTGATCATGTCATTGAATATTGTCCAGTGCTATTAGCCAAACTCCAGGTGAGATGAGGAGGAAACTAACAAGTACAATTAATATTAGCAGATTCTTGCGATGAGGATCTCAGGGTCATTGTTAATACTAGAGGAGGTGTTGTTACAAGAGAATATAGAGTGACTCCAGGAAAGACTGCATAAGGATCAAGGATCAGAAGAGTTGCAGAGAAGGAACAATTGTTTGACCCAAGGAGAGAGAGGCACACTTTTGAGAAAGCAAGGATACAATTTGTAGAAGGACAATATTCTTCATCTAAGGCACAACAATAAGTAAGGGTATGTGAAATTACACCAACATTTGATCATTATACCCTAGTTGAACAAGGAAAAGAGGTAAGCAATCTCATGGACTTCTTATACACTTGTATCAATTTGATTAAAGATGAAAAAGTTGTACAGGAGCTACAACACCTAGTAATACAGTATGAGACTGGGAGAATAGACCCTATGGTGAGTATATTTGTGAACCAAGTATCAAGTAAGAGAAGGAAAAACAAGGAATTACACCTTAGTGCTCAGATTGGAGACTGCAATGTCGACTATCTGGTCCTCGACTTGGGATCAGAAGTAAATGTCATGACAAAGAAGACTTAGGCGTTGATGGGGAAACCCAGATTGATTTAGTCTCCTATCAGTCTCAGGAAGGCTAATCAGTAGGCAGTGAGACCCTTTCGAAGACTAGAGCATGTCCCTATAGACATCAATGGGGTAAGTACGTTTGCAGACTTCAAAGTAATTGATATTGTTGATGGTAGTTTTCCTTATCCTGCGCTGTTAGGAATCGATTGGGATTTCAACAATTCGACGGTTGTTGACCTAAAGAAGAGAAGAATGACATTTGAGCGTAATGTCATGAAGATCATTTCACATCTAGACCCAGATGAAGGTCGCGGATACAAAGAACCTATCAAAGAAGAAGACCATGCATATGAGCTAGAGAATATCTACAAACTGATAGCAAGACAACATGACTACATTAATCCTACAACATATGGAAATCTTATTTGGCAAAGTGAGAGCGCATGCTCATCAAATTCAGAAGAGGCATTGGAAAACTAGCAGAGCGTAATGTATCAAGTCTCCACATGGTGATGTGTCAAACTGACCAGTGAATTTCATTGGATTGGAACATAAGTAAGTAATCTTCCAACATTTGATGATTTAAATCATTTAGAGACATTTTTAGCTGAATTTGAGGAGATGGTACCAATACAACAGAGGATGTTGGCACTGGATGACACTTTGAAAGACACACATTATGATGGTGGGGAGATCACAAGAAGAACATCATGGAGTGGACACAATGTCGCACCCTATTGACAGTGCGCTTTTCAAAACAAGCAGAAGGATGTGAAGTTTGATACAAAGGCCAAATTTTTCCTAAAGACCACATGAGAAGTTGTGAGGAGGCTTGGAGAAACATTCATAAAGAATAGTGGGTGCATAAGTTCATTAAAACCTTGGATACTACGCCTATCAACTGGTATCTCCAAGATGAATTGTGCCTCATCACTTTAGATTGGTACGGTATGAATCAAAACTTTATAACTACCTTCTGATTTGAGATTCAGTACCCTATAGTAGATTAGTCTTTACAAATTGTGAGGAAAAAGGCCTTTAAAGAGGTACCTAACCACCCTTTTTCCCAAGAAGAAGATGAATGGACTGTGCCTCTCCAGTAGTTACAGGATTGCTATAATATTAAGGATGATGAGGATGATGACCCTATAGATGTAAACATTGCAGAAACTGAAGGTCATAGAGACATAGAAGGACCAGGGATTGAACTACCCTTTGTAGGACAACCCATTAAAATTAGGAAAGTTAATATTGGAATAGAGAAAACACCTAAGCTAGCAAATGTGGGAGACTATTGGGATGATGCTACTATTAGCAAGATCACTGAGATATTACATGAATATCATGACTTGTTTCCAACCAAGTTCACATATATGAAGGGTATTAAAGGGCCCATGGGAGAAATGAAGATCCCTATGAGACCAGATGCAATACCTATAAAGAAGAGACCTTACAGACTGAATCCAAAATACAAGCAGAAAGTTAAGATTGAATTGGATAGAATTATGGAAGCAGGAATCATAGAACCTATTGAAGAATATGAATGGATTAGCCCTATGGTGGTAAACGATAAGAAGTCGGGAGAAATCAGAATTTGTGTATATCTAAGGAAGTTGAACGATGCATTTCTACGTGACCCATTCCCTACACCTTTTAGTGATGAAGTTCTAGATAACGTAGGAGGATAGGAGGTCTACTCATTCACAGATGGATTTTCAGGATATCACAAGCTCAAAATCGCTAAGGAAGATCAACATAAGACCATATTTGCAACATAATGGGTTTCTTTCCAGTACATGATGATGTCCTTTGGGTTGAAGAATGCACCAACCATCTATTCCAGGGTGGTGTTCAAAGCATTTAAGTACTTTTTACACAAGTTCCTGGAAGCATATTTTGATGATTGGACTATCTTTAGCCTACTGAAAGACCATATTGAATGTTTAATATTGGTTTTAGATAAGTGTAGACAATGTCAGATTGCCCTGAATTTGCAAAAATGTATTTTATTTTCACCCTTTGGAGTTTTGCTAGGGCATATCGTGTGTAAGAAAGGATTGTTGGTAGATCCTTCCAAGATTTCCATTATTGTTGATCTACCTCCCCCTGCTTCAATCAGAAAGTTGCACACTACATTGGGGCACACTGTATACTACAAAAAGTTCATTAAGGGCTATGCACATATAAAAACACCTATGGAGAAGCTATTAAACAAATATAGTAAGTTCCAATGGATAGAAGAATACCAGGAGAGCTTCGACACACTAAAATAGAAAATGGTCACTGCACCAATACTGGTTTTTCCATATTGGAGTAAGGAGTTCAATGTTCATGTCGATGCTTTCTCCATTGTATTGGGAGTAGTTTTAGCAAAGTCGAGCATAGGATATATCAACCACCCTATAGCCTTTGCCAACAGGAATCTTTCTACAACTAAAAGGAACTATACTACGACTGAAAGAGAAGGCTTAGCTATGGTATATGCGTTGCACAAGTTTAGAAACTATTTGTTGGGGGGACATTTTAATATGTTCACTGATCATTCTACATTGAAGTACTTAGTCAACAAGCTAGTGTTGGGGGGAGGAATATGTATATGGCTACTACTATTCCAGGAGTATGACTTTGATATTGTGGTCAAGCCAGGAAGAATGAAAAAAGGACCTGATCACTTATCTAGGTTGAAACATGGGGAGGAACCTACCAGTCTGGAGGACACACTACCAGATGCACAGTTGTTGGCCATCATAAAATTTGATGATCAGTTCGTCGAGATAGTTCAATTCTTGTCCATCGAAATGGCACATCGCAAGTACCCAATCATCCAGAAGAAACAGTTGGTAGTCCAAGCTGCAGATTTTCAACTTATAGATGGACAACTATACAAGATGGGACTAGATGAGATCTTAAGGAGATGTGTTGTGAAGGCAAAATATCGTTGATTCTTGTGGAAGCACATGATGGCATCACAGGAGGACAGTATGTAGGAAAAGAAAAAATGTAGAAGATTCTCATAGCTAGCCTCTGGTGGCCTAGTTTACATAAGGATGCTAAGGAATACTACAGAGCCTACGATGTGTGTCAAAGAGTAGGAAAGACTTCTCGAAGCGATGAGATGCCTTTGGCACTACAACTAACACTGCAAGTATTCGAGAAATGGGCTATTGACTTTTTGGGACTTATTAACCCCCCAGGAAAGTGCACAGGAGCCCGATACATCATCACCGATATAGAGTATTTGACTAGATGGGCAGAAGCAAGAGTAGTTAAGGACTATAGTGTAGCTACATCTGTGTAGTTCATCTTAGAGGATATTATAAACATATTTGGATTCCTGAAGATCCTCATGAGTGACCAAGGCACACCCTTCATCAAAAAAATGATTGAAGCCTTGACTCAGGAATTTGAAGTTCACCATCAAAAGAGAACCCCATACCACCCATAGGAGAATGGTACAGTTGAAGCTTTCAATAAGATATGGGAGACAATGCTAACCAAGATTTGCAATGTTAATAGAAATGATTGGGATTTAATAATTCCAGCAGTATTATGGGCTTATAGAACTACTTGCAAGAAGTTGATAACACAAACTCCCTTTAAGTTAGAATATGTCTTGGAAGCAGTCGTACCTATGGAAAACTTGGTTCCTAGTTTAAGAATTGCAACATTCACACATATGGACGACACTGGCGCTATTCAAGATAGTTTTGCATAGCTTCTAGAGTTAGAGGAAGATAGGTTCCTTCCAGGGTTTCATCAACAGGTACAGAAAGAAAGAGAAAAGACTTACCATGACAGACATATCAAGAGGAAGGAATTCAAGGAAGGAGACTTGGTATTGTTATATTATAGCAAGTTCATGAAGCATCTAGGGAAGTTCAGGACACATTGGCTAGGACCATTTGAAGTTGCCTATGTTACAGAAGGAGGAGTTGCGCAGTTGAAGACCCTTAATGGGGACTGGAAAGAAGGTTTGGTAAATGGGAGTCGGTTGAAATTATATTATGATAGCGAGATTCCTCGTAGCTCTTAGTAGAATCACAAGAAGAAGGGTCCAGGTACTACGTGTAGTTGAAAATGGGTACCAGACATAGAAAAGACAGTCTGCACACGATAGAGAAGGACAAAGTAGAAAGAACAAGTTGCTCCATGCAACCTGCAGTTGAAGTAAAACAAAGGGTTCAATCTTGTAGTGACTTGGGAAGAGTCACATGTGAGTGTTGGGGAAATGTTGGCCCCTAGGTATGCAAGGAAGTGAATATTAAGGAATAAAGGTGAAGTATGAACTGCGCGAAAGGAACATAAACCAAGGAAGGTTCAAAGTGGGAAAATAAGCATAAAAGAGGGAGAAAAGAAAGGAACATCTATTCTTTAGAAGAGAAGATCAAGGAAGATAAAGAAGTAAGGAAGATGGACTATGGACAACTTAAGAAGAATAAAAAGTCACCAACAAATGCTTTGGAGCACCTTGTGGAAAATAAGGAAGGACAGGTTGGCAAAGCCCTGAAAACACAGGTCCAGCGGACCTAGGGTTTTGGATCTAGGGTTTTGACACCTAGACATTTTCCATGTAATGTATAAATAAAGGTCTAGAAGACCTGGGATGGGGTTGGTTGATAATATGATTTTTTTTGTTCATTGTTGATTACTATTGTGGAGAGCACTATTGAGTTTGTATTCTAGATCTTCAACTGGGTGCGAATATCAACCCTGCAGCTGGGTGCGCAGGGAGGGAATAGGAAGAGAGGGAGAGAGAGAGAGATCTGCAGCTAAGTGCACAGATAGAACTGTATGTTTTCATCTAATACATCAAGAAACACAGTTATGTGGACGTATCCCTAGGGAGAGGGTGAACCATGTATATCTTATTGTTCTATATGGTTGATGTTGTGTTATGTGCTATCTGTTTTACTGTTATTGCATTGTTTTGTTAGATCAGAGATATAACCATGCGAAGTAAGCATAATAGTGGTAAAGAATACCTATATTGTTGTGTGTTGTTGTCCTGGATTCACTTTGCATTTTTTCTGGTTGTAGACACTTGTGTCCTGCAACCCCCTATTTCTACTTCTGGTGAGACTGCATCTACTTCGCAGGTGTTGCCGGAAGGGCCAGTAGTTAGGGTTTTTTTGGTGCTTTGTTGAAGTGTTGAACCCTGGGTCTTCCCCTGTGATAACATGGATCCATAAAAGGTAAGAGAAATCAAGGAATGGTCGTCTCCAGGAAGCATATTTGAAGTAAGAAGTTTTCATGGGTTAGCAAGTTTTTATAGAAATTTTATCAGAAATTTCAGTGGTATATGTACACCCATGCTAGACACTGTGAATAAGAAACATAAGTATTTTAGTTGGATAGAGGAAGCTGAAAAAAGTTTCAAAGTGTTGAAGAAGAAGATCACAGAACAACCAATTCTAGTCTTACCCGATTTTGGAAAAACATTTCAAGTGAGATGTGATGCAAGTGGAGTAGCTATTGGAGCAATATTGAGTCGGGATAATAGGCCAGTTGTTTATTTTAGTGAGAAGTTGAATGACACCAGGAGGAATTATTCCACATATGTCAAAGAATTTTATTCAATGATTCAAGCTTTGAATAAGTGGAGGCACTATCTAATTCCTAAATAATTTGTCTTGTATGGTGATAATCAAGATTTGCAGTTTATTACTAAGAAAAAAAAGTTGAATTAGAGACATGCTAAATGGGTAGAATTTATGCAGAATTTTACTTTTGTTATTAAACATATTGTTGGAACTGTTAACAAAGTTGTATATGCTTTCAGTAGGAGGAGTTTAATTGTAAAGGAATTCCAAGTGGAGAACTTAGGGTTTGAACACCTCAAGGAAATGTATCAAGAAGATCCATATGTTAAGGAATCTTATAAGGAATGTAAGAATCCTTTGTTGGGAAACAAAAGCCCATGGATAGATTATTTGATCCAGGATGGATTATTGTTCAAAGAGAGCCAACTATGCATACCAAAATGCTCAATGAGAGATAACCTGCTGAAAGAGAAACACAGTGGAGGTTTAGTTGAACATTTTGGTCATGATAAGACATGTTCACAACTGAGAAATTCATACTATTGGCCAAGCATGAGGGCAGAGGTGAAAATTTTTGTGAAAAAATGCAGAATTTTCTAGTATGCAAAAGGAAGACAGCAAAACAATGGTTTGTATCAGCCATTACAAATTCCAGAAAGGCCATGGGATGCAATCAGTATGGATTTTGTATTGGGATTTCCAAGAAAACAGAAGGGAAGTGATTCCATACTTGTTGTGGTGGACATATTCTCAAAAATGGCACATTTCATACCATGCCAGAAGAAAAATGATGAAATACACATAGCCAATTTGTTTTTCAGAGAAGTGGTGAGACTACATGGATTTGCTAGGAGCATAGTCTTAGATAGGGACACCAAATTTGTATGACAATTTTGGAGGACTCTATGGAAGTGGTTGGGGACAAAATTTTCCTTTAGTTTAGCATATCACCCTCAAATAGATGGACATACTGAAGTAGTAAACAAGAGTCTGGGAATCTTGTTAAGAAGTTTAGTCACTGAGCAAGGTCGTCAATGGGATCAAATTCTGGCACAAGCAAAATTTGCATTTAACAATTCAGTGAACAGGAGCATGGGAAAATGTCCATTTGAAATTTTGTATGGTACACATCCAAGAGGGATTACGGAGTTAAGAAATATGAATCAAGATGAATTCAAAAGTGTTGGCGCAGAATATTTTGCAACAGAAATGAAAAAACCCCATGAAAGAGGTAGAGAACATCTATAGGACAATAGCCTAAAATATAATAACAAAGTTCATCAGAAGAGGAGAGAAGTTCAATTCTAAGTGGGAGATGAAGTTTTATCTCATTTGATAAAGGAAAGGTTTCCAAGGGGAACATATAACAAGTTGAAGTTGAAGAAGATAAGACCATGCAAGATTCTCAGAAAATTTGCAGCCAATGCTTATGAAATTGGGTTGCCATACAATGTTGGGATATCACCGATATTCAATGTTGCAGATCTGTATCCTTATAGGAGAGATGATGCAGGAGAATCAAATGGTTAGAAATAATTTCAATGGGAAGAACAATTTCCCACAACAGAAAAACCTCAGATGGAGAAAATCATAGAACAAAAAGTTGGAAAGAAAACTAAGAGGAAGACATATTCTGAATACTTAGTAATGTGGAAATATCATCCCATGGAAGACTCAAGTTGGGTCACTGAACCTGATATTTTGAAGCATGGAAAAACAGTGCAGGAGCTCATGGAAAGGATTCCATGAATATTTTAGCCAGAGGAGTATGATGCAGGAGCATCGCCTTCAAAGTCAAAGATGCAAGTGTGGAGGCAGGGATATGACATCTCATCATGACAAAATTTCAAATCAACAATTAACTCAGAAATAAATGAGTTGTTAATATATTTTGGAAACAGAGTTTTTAAATATGTGTGTTTGTAAAGTCGTGTAGGGCTGTATGGAATTACATATAGAGAGTGCCATATCTTATCTGATGATAAATTATAGTTATTGTAATAGTACAAAGTAGTTAACCACTAGAAACCGATAGAATAGGTTGTAGATAGGACAAAGAAAATCTCGAGGATCCACTCCTTAGATAGCTTTTGTTCTTTTTGTATTGTATTAGAGAGGGAGACAAGAGTAGAACAGAGTAGAAGAGAGTAGTGGATATAAGAAGAAAAATGCAATGAAGAACTGTAATCATGTGTAATTTATTTCATGAATGAAAAGAACAGACATAATTGTTCCAATTCTTTGGACAATGTTCATTTTCATGTGTCATTGAATGAATGATGCATTATCTATGTGTTTTAGTTCATTTCTTTTCCATTTGATTGTTTATGGTTGGTCACACGAGTTTGTGACGAATTGGATAAGTTTCAATCATTCTGCTTCTTAGAAAGTGTATGCAAGGTGTGCATGTCGTATGCAAGGAGTGTGTTGACAGAGTCTTGGATTGACTCAGAGAAGTTCAAAAGGGATGGTAGGAACTTAGGCCAAGTGCAAGAAGTGCCTAGAGTCAAGGGACGAATAAGTGTCGAAGAACCAGAACAGAGGAGTGTAAGGAGTGCAGGAAGAATTTATTTTAAAGAAATCCTTCGATCTAAGTTTGTCGAGATCCCAGGAACACAAGGAGTGAGTGGGAGATCAATATCCTCAAGGGTATCAAGCTCAGAAGAGATAACGATGACAAATATTCGAAGGAGGGTAAAGCTTTGAAGGCTTCACAAATTATTGATCAAGATCTATCCAGGAAGAAGAGGGATCATTTTAGATCGTTGGATCTGGGAAAGGTGTGTGAGCTTTAAGTCTCTTGAAGCATAGAGGAGAGAGGATTGCCAATGTCCCGAAGTTCCAAAGTGATTTTGGATTGCTCATATTCAAGAGGGATAGGTGGTGCAAGATCCACAACTCTAGAATTTTTTAGACGAGGAGGAGGTGAAATCGCTGAACTAGATCCTGACTGTTGATACCTAGGAGATGCATGTTAGCATATCAGAGGCTTCAGGAAAATTCACTTCAAGAGATTCAGTTGAGAGTTGAAACTCCTAAAACCTAAAGTCTAAACTAAATATGGATAGCCAGATCCAGAGGGATGCATGGTGGAGGATCGTGAGCTTCAGATAAAATCATTTCGGTTTCAGTTGAGAATTAAGATTCCCAAAATCTGAAGTCCGAAGTGAGTATGGACTGTCAGATCTAGAGGGACACATAGTGAAAATCCGTGGACTCCGGGTGGAGACCCGAAGTGAATCTTAGTCATCTAATTTAGGAGGACACGTGACAGAAATATGTGCACTTCGAGGGAAAGTGAAGGTTGAGAGTTGATTTTTTTGAAGCTCGAAGACCCGAAGGGATTGTAGCCATCGATCTGTGGGAGGCACATGTTAATAGATCGCGAGCTTCAAATCAAACCATTTGGAGGAAGCTGAAAGTTGAGAGTTGAGATTTCCAAATTCCGAAATACCAAAATGGTTAGAGTCGTTGATTTGAGGAGGACACGTGGAAGGAGATCTATCATTGTGGAGAAAGTAAGGTTGGAGAGATGAATACTCCGAAACCTAAATCATGAAGAAAATAACGACCATTGATTTGAAAAGGGCATATCTTAGTTGTTGATTTGGAAGGGGCATATATGAGCTATTGATCAAGAGGCCCCACCCGAGATTGTAATATCATCGATCACTCTCAATTACGGGGATTGAAAGTTCTCAAGCTTTAAAAATTTAAGAGCGGGCCGAAATTGAAACCACAGTATTGCCAAAGGGACATGTGGTGATTCATAGGGAATTTCCAGGAGAAAATCGGGTTTATCCCAAATCTCTTTTGGTCACCCTGCAATCACGTGTTTACGTGAGGTCATAGCCCAAGGTCACATCCAAGAAGGGGCTAGTGAAAAATGGGCTAGCTCCTGGAACACAATAGTTCAGCAGTGCGAAGGGAGAGGTGGCAGGTGCCATAAAACTTGCACCAAAAATCTGAAAGAGCCTGTATTCAATCACAGAGTGAGACCATGAAGGTTTTAGAAATCCAATTAGCTCGCAAAAATGAAGATCCTTGACCAGGATGTCACGTAGCCTGAAGGAGAGTAGGGGGGTTGCATCAATAATCTTTCTGAATCACTGTCACTATCACCATCCTCATTTGATGAGGAGTTTTGTTCCTTTACGTATAATTTTTTCTTGAAGAATTTATTTTTGTTCTTTCTCTTATGTCCATTTTGATTTTTCTTTTTCTTCTTAGGGTCTTCTTCATCATTACTACATGTATTCTTATAATAAGTACATTTAGAAGAAAAATGACCAATACCATCATAATTAAAACATTTTAATGGAATAATACCTTTGTACTTGTTGGTTCCTCTTTTGAACTTTATCACAAAGTTTTCTACTTCTTCATATTCCTCTGAATCATTGTTGTAGCTAGAATATGGTTTTGAATTTGTCTTCTTCTTCTTCTTTGTCTTATTGGATTCCTTGAACGCTACTTACTTCATGAATGGGTTATATTTTTCTACCCTCATTTCATGAGCTATTAATAATCCATGTAGCTTGTTCATACTCAAACTGTCAAGATTTGTTCTTTCTTCCCAGGATGATAACTTAGGATCAAATCTCATAGGAAGAGATATTAAGGCCTTTTGAGAAATCAAGGATTCATCAACTTCTTCTCCCAATACCATAATGGTGTTCACTATTTTTTCAACTCGTAGAAAGAAGGATGAAATGTATTCATCTTCCTTCATCTTCAATTGCTGAAATTTTTCTCTAAGTATTTAAAGCTTAGCTCCCTTGACTTTGGCATATCCTTCGTAAATATTTTGAAGTTTATCCCAAGGATCCTTTGTAATCTTGCAATGCATAACTTTGACAAATATTGAATTATCTAGACTACTCGGAATGGTGCCTTTAGCCTTTGAATTGTTATCACTATGTTTATTTCCATCTTTGTCAGTTGAGGGAGTGGCTAGTATTGTATATCTGTCTACTACTGACTACCAAAAATTAAATCCCCATGCCTATAAAAATGTTTCCATCCTTTTATTCCAAAAGGCATATCCAATATTAGTGTATTCCATGATCTCCTTCCAGTGGTTAAACTATTTCTAGAAGGACCTGCTTTGGTACCAATTGTTGGAATATTGAGAAGGGGGGGTGAATTAGTATGAGTATTGTATTACCACTTTTAACCATAATGTGTATTATTTAAATTAATGTGCAGTATTCAATAGTTTATCATTAGAATTTAATGTATTATAAGTAGTATAAATCAACCATGAACAATAAACAACCACAAATACACAATACACCATAAATTTACATGGAAACCCATTGTGCGAGAAAACCACAAAATTATTTTCTTATGTGTTAGAAGAAATACATCCATAGGAAGCACCATCTTCCTTATTTTCTAGCTACAACTAGAAGGAGGCTTCAAATCTGTAGTTTTCAGGATCCAACCTGAAGGAAGCTCCAACTCCCCAACTCTCTTGAATCAACTAGAAGGAGGATACAACCTGCTTTCCTTACCTTGTCCAACCACCCAGAAATATAAATATAGAAAACCTATCACTACCACTAAATCAATCAAACTATTATTGATTTGTCACTGTCACTTCCATAAAATGTCACTGCTGCTATGCTTCATCAATTGTTTCTACTCAAAACCTTATGCCCCAAACCCTCATACCAAGATCCACAAGAATTTATTCCAAAACAAATACTCATGAAGTACTAAGACATTTATGTGTTGGACTACTGCAGATTATATACCCTAACATACATAGTAAGCCATACCTCTCAAAATGTAGTTGACCTGATAGATTTGATCATTTGAACTTTGGTTTTCTCAACAAATCAACTCCCTGTTCTCTGTAAATGTGCGGATGTCTGCACTTTGTCCCATTGTGGCTTGCGGATGTCTACGCCCTACTATCTATGAAACTCACATATTTGTGTGCTTCTCTATGCATCCACATTTTCATTCACTAAGCCCAGTGGATGTTTGAGCTCTTCCTTCACTACAACTCATAGATTTGCATGCTCTTCCTTCACTGCAACTCACAAATAGACTCAATAAAAAACTTAGAATAGTAAGCTCAACTTTGTCCCTTCAGTTCTTGCAACTTCTCACTTCACTAAAATTCATTTCCTTGGACTCACTGCTTCAGATATGTCAATAATAACTTCCCATAACACTTTACAACATAGATATTCAATGTTCTCAATAGGTTTTAATAAGAGTCTCTTGAATTCTTATTTATACTTTTGAAGTGAATTACTTTAGGGGCTAGCTTGTAATTGTTTTAGCCCTTTTCCTTATTTTAGGACTAACCCACACTCTCTTGTTGAAACCACTTTATTCTTAGTTAAATTATTGTTGCAACTCCTTTACCCATAATGAATGACATGTAACTACTTGTTGACCTTTTAGGGTCTTCTATATCATTCGTTGGGGTCCTCCCACTTCACAAGGCCATAACTCATCAACCACAAGGAGCCACGTGTCATGCTACCTATCACCAGAAACAACATGACACATATTTTCCATCCGTGAATGAGTTACTTGCATTTACACTATCCTTAATTTCATTTCTCCTCGATCAACTATGTGTTCCATAACCATACATTTGGGGCTTCTTGACTTCTTCAAGGGTTGACATCAATGACAACCAATATTTCAACATAAACGACATTTGTTTGGACATGGAAAATCCCAATATATGTTGGAGGATTGTAATGGGATATTTATAATTTGTACTCTTCGACCAGACCGTTCCAATGAGGTATCAAGTGACCCAAATAGAGATTGTATGCAAAAGTTATGCCCTAGGGAACTTGATCCATCAACTACCCCCATCGTGGCCCATAATCCTTTTGGATTTTCATCTTTCGGGGTTAGGTTTTTGGATGTTTATGGATTTATAATTTATGCTTTATGTTAAAAATGCCTTTGGAGCCTCATTGTAACCATATTATTGCGAATGCACCTAGCCATCACATCTCTTCTTAGATATAAGCTACCACCATTCTAGAAAGTTCATTTCACTCTGTATTTTATTTTACAATTTATGTATATTTCAGTCTTTAATAGAATTTGAGTATTATTGTATCTCTGTGTCTCTATCTTATTTTTTTGTTTTGTTTTGTTCCTTCATAAATCTAGATCACAACTTGTAAACATCACCATGCAACTACAATATATGGATAAGGATAAGGTAGTGCACAAGAATGTGTGGTGTACTACATGCCACACAAAAAGGTCACCATAGGAATGAGTTTCCTATGGTGGGGAGTTACATGGAAATGGGTGCGTTGAACTCATTTCCAATCAGACCACAAACTGAGTGGTGTGATATTTGTAGATAATGGGGCCATATACCTCCTCATTTCCCAATACTACATAAGTATGAGTAAACTATGCATAGTCCATTGTGTGAGTTTTTCAAATACATGGGACATGCTGTGAAAAAATATTAGTCATTGTAGTTGATGTAGGAGAACTTTGTAGATTCCTTCCGAGTCATGGAAGAAATGAAAGGTGTGTTGAGTAAAATATATGAAATGATTTTACTCAAGCATTTTCATATCTTCTTTGGCTAAGGAAATATAGACGAGAATATCACCCTATGTTTATAGCCTCAATTTTTTTTTCTTAATCCACAAGTATTGGTTACAAGGGCTTAGGTTGATTTTCTTATAAATAAAAGATTGCTAAAAAATTCAATATTTATGTAATTTTTCGAATATAACAGATGCAAAAGTAAATGTAGAGACAAAAGAAAAAACACCAAGTCAATAATTAACACAGATGAGACAGAAAGAAATTTTTTATTTCATTCCAATTAATCAAAATAATCGTTCTCTTTACAAAATTACCTGAGGAAGTTTGGACCAAAGCCAAACTTATATTTTCTTGATGAAAACCATACAAAAGGAATTCCAACAAAAAGTAAAAAGATGAACTTTAAAAGTTGGATCAACTTCGACAGATTGCTTCCCACACGAATATGCACAATATCCTTTATCAGTCATGAAATTTAATTCAAAAACAAACAAGTCTGCACAAACTATCAAAGACAGATAAACACCTATAAAAAACAAGTGTCTAAATGATGTAATTCAACCTTGAATATTGTTGTCTACAATAGGATCCTGTTGCCATAAATAAGAATTAGGATTTCAATGAATTAAAGAATGAATGAAAACTGAACTATCTCAATAAAACTCAAGAGCGGACCTTAGTATGCTTTCTCCTATCCTCCCTCTGTTCCTCCTTCTTGTTTTTTATTTAAGCAATTAGAATTAGTTGAAGTAGGTAAACTACCTCTCTTAGTCAAGTTAACTAAAACTCAACTAAGCTTTAGTTTAGGGGGGGGATTAATAAAATAATAATAAGGGTCTTTAAATAATAATAACTAGTAGGTGGGATCCCTTGTGACTCCCTTTAGTTTCTTAACAAACATAAACACAACTAGTCAATCAATCAAACACATCCCTCCTCGTGGCTCCCATCATCACTCTCATAATTTGAAAATTAATATCAATGATATTTGAAACCATATCCAAAAAAGATAATATCCAAAATATCCAAAAATAGTGTGTTGTTCAAAAACTTCAGCAATCAATTGTTCTCAACAATCAATAAATAAAAACACTCAAAAACCATATTTGCCACTTTGGGAGGCAATTTTCCCTTTGTAGCTACTTTCTCCCTTTGATTTCAATGAATATGCCTTAGGTTGTGTGGAGCCTTTAGGCCTGATCTCATTGATAACATGAGAGAAATCATCTCTCAAGTGCATGCGAGATGAAATGGATTTGGCAGACTCACTTGAGGGGGAGGAGGAGGAGGGGGAAACAACATATTTTCCTTTATCATGTGCATGGTGGGATTCAGTTTTTAGCCTCTTGCTTGCGTGGGAAGACTGTAAAAGTGAGTGTGCATGGACAGTTTAGATAATTGGGTTAATCGGTGGAGGAGGAGCAGGTAGACACAAATTGGGCCAGCCACGATGTTGGGAGACTACCAGGCGGAAAATCTCTTGCCATCTATCATTTTCAGGGACTTCAGGTTTTAATGAGACATGAGGGGGAACTGGGATACCAGGGACATGTGGGGGTTGGAAAGGAGGCCTTTCTAGCCTAGGTTGGACCACCCCTTGTCCAACCTGGTTAAAAAACCCATCTTGGAATAGTTGGTTCAACTCTTGTGGATATGCATCAAAATGTATCGAAAACCTTGGCATTCTAGTTCCCCTGTCCCAATTTCCTCTTCTTATGTTATTCCATCCATGGATTCCTCTGTTGAAGAAGCTCATTCTTGTATGCAGCATTTATTAGAAACTAGTTTCTTCAACAAACCATACATGACATCTCTTTACATATGAAACAAATTTTATCTCAGCAACACATTAGAGTCATGCAATTCAATCCATAAAAATCGTTTAATACTTGTCAATGAGAAGCAGGTGAATAAGGATTATGGGATATATGAGAGGTTGTATTGAGCGAAAAGTGATAAAATAAAAGGGAATAGATCATGGTTATTGCTCAAAAAATCATCAAACAATCAATTGTGTTTTAATAACAAACATATCAACTGTAACTCATCTACATGTCATCCTTCAATTGCTATTATACAAAGTTTTCATTTAATTATAATTTAATTTTAAGAACAGGGCATGAATAATGAATCTGGGAAAATGAGGAGATTTTTAATGCGCGAAAAAGTGAGAAAATGACAGGGAAATCATAAAACAAAAGTAATCAACAAACATAACTCTATACTTAAATCAATAAAAAAAATACCATCACAATATCAACAATTACTGTGTATCGAACTATTCGTTGTTCCATCATTTAAATTTCTCAAAACTTCTCAATTTAGAACACTTTGTGCAATCATACTCATAATCAAAACAACTTTCCATCCAATAGTCCCGTTAAGAAAATGTTTGGTCTTTAATTTATTTTATTTCCTTTTAAGAATCTAATGAAAAAACACAACTTTGGCACTGTACTCGTGTCAGATTAAAAACCAAATAGTGTCTTTTGGCACTGTAATTGTGTTATTGGTATTATAACTTATTTGGGTTTATTCAGGTGTATATAGAAACAGAACGATGCAGGAGCATCGACTGAAATTTGACAATATACTCACGTTCATGGTATTACAATTTATACATAGAAATAGAACGATGCAGAAGCAACGAGTGAAAATGGAACTTATAACTGTGTTAGATAATCTAGTCATGGTTTTTCTGTTATGTTTATTAATTGTAATGCTAGATAATCCAGTTAGGATTATTAATGTTATTTCTTTTGGCTACGTTGGGCAGAGAATGTTATGTGCTCTGTTTACTAGTTTTTAATTTAATTTAATTACATATCATATGACAGTATGACAGTTTTGATTTAGATTGCATTTTGTTGTTGTTGTATAGGTGTCATGTGGTTATTTTTAAAGCTACTAGCTTCTTATAATGTTTTTTCACAAATTTGGTAATTTAATTACATGTTAAATGATAGTTTTGATATCTATAATGTGCATATTACATTTTGTTACTAATGTGTGTTATCAGCTAGTCTTTTAACTTTTGATTATATTTCTAAATGACATTTTTTATTTCTATAATGATCTTGTATAATTTGTATGTTTTAAATTAGGAGATGGTGGAGTTATATTTAGGGATGATTTTAAGGGCTAAATTTAATTCATGGGTTAATTTTACATTCTTTAAAAAAAAAAAAAATTGTTTTTCTAAAATTTATTAGCCCAAATTCTATAGAATAAAATTATCCTACCTTAAAAATAGCCCAAATTTTATAGAAGCTATATAAAATCCTTATAAATTTGAATATTTTTACAAAAATATCACCAACATTTTATAGTTTGCATATTAAGAACTAGTAAGATTCGCTAAAGTTTTTACATTTTGAGATAAATTTCCATCCTTAAAATTATTCTCAAGATTTTTTTTTCAACTTAATTATATAGCTAAATAACAATTTTTATTTCTATAATGCTTTTGTGATTTCTATAATGCTTTTGTGTATTTTGGTATTTTAAATTAGAAGGTGGTGGAATTATATATTTCTAACTAGGAAAAATCTGTTGTCAGGCAAGAGATATATTTCCAAGCAATCAAAATTTGTTGTAAGGCATCATTTGACAAAAGCCATTTTATGGAAGTTAGTTTAAGTTTGAAAGTGATAAGTTTGAAAGTGATATGTGTTAACTTAGTTGGGAGAATAAAGCTCCAAGCCTTTCAAAAAATATTTTAAATATTGGATTTATTAATTATTTAAGTTCTTTTAGTTTGTAGGATTTTACAATTAGTCATAATGTTAGATAAATTACTTATCATCAAAAATAAATGAAATTGATTTGTCTTCGACTATGGATAGAGTGTCTACTATAAATTTTGGACGTTTCAAAACTTTATACACAATTTTTATCCAGAAAATTTGTCTAAAACTATTTAAATTTTTACCTTACAACTTTTAACTTAAACAATAGTTTATTAACAGAAAAAAAAATTAACTGTTATTTAAAAATATATATATTAATATTTATTTTAAAATAATAAATAAATAATTTATAAATTAAAATATTTAAATCATATACTTATTAATATACCATATACCATGAGAATCATTTTTAATTTAAAATATTTATGCAATATTCATATGGGATGGCTACTATTATTATTTATAAGGAAAATTAACCTTTAAACTAATTAAATCCTCGAGCGGCATACTCTCTAAAAGTCTATTCATACCACTGCTAAATACCGTTTGGGCAATGCACTTATAGTTTATCTACTATAACTTAATACATATAATCAAAAATTCCTTTATAGTAACATTCATCAATGCTTTACTAACACATTTCTATAACTTGTGTTTAGTGTGATAGTAACCAAGCTATATTAGTATTTGTTATTTGTGAAGGTCGGTTTATTTCTTCGGTATGTGGTCAGGTCGGTCGAGAGGGGGGAAGGAAACGATGATCTAGTTTCCTACCTTCGAAGGGTTCAAGTGGCGATACAGCGCATGATAATGGCCTTTTACGTAAATGGACTTTTATGTATAAAAATTAATTTGAATTTTCTTTTAAGAGCCCATGTAATTCTTTTAGTTATCTATAAATACAAAATAAAGAAAAATTATATATATAATATAATGTATATAGATATCATATAATATAATGTATATTTTTGTGCATATGATTTTTTTTCATTGAGCCTCATGGATCTCCATGCTCTTCCTGTTGATATTATGGTAGCTGCGGGAGGTATTTACCTCCACGTGTAAACCTGACGAGGATAGAATATTACTGTTTTCAGATTTCTGTGGTGAGTAGTTTCGAGGTTAATTGCCGGATAATTCATAGTTGGTGTCATTTTTGTCATCGACGTTTCGAATCCTGCATCTACTATTAATTGATGAAGATCAACAAGCTTTGTAACTGACGATTAGTCCTGATGATGAATCCTGATTCGGATTCAAAACGTCGATGACAAAAATGACACCAACTGTGGATTATCCGGCAATTAACCTCGAGGATATAATACTCCGGGAAGCAAGAAGAAACCCTAATGAGTTGGCTAATAACCCTAGAAGATTTGTCGGCTCAAGAAGATAATTTATATTAGGTTATTAGCCTCGAAGAGAAGAAGTCAGGCAGAAATAATAATCTATACTGAACAGAAAGATACCCACAATGAGAAGTCGGCCCAGGTAGTTAACCAGAAATAGTATAAATACAGGAGGTCAGTTCTCATGCTGGCAGGTAGTCTTAGAATTGCAGAACAACACTTGTGCACACTGTAGTTGCCTAGTTTCTACGCAAATTTGGAGGAGAGCTTCCATTCCAGCTACTGCAGCTAGCAGTTACGCTTGGACTATCTCTTGGCTATGGTTTGGACTATCTGATCAACTCTTGTTGATGTGCTATCCTTGGGGAAAGGTGTGCTACCCTTTGTTTGTCTATCTAGCCTAGGGCTTGCTTCCAAAATGATTCTCTGTCAAGGTTAAGGTGCTCGGAGGGTGGCTTCGGCCTATGGTTGGGTGACAAGGGTATTTTCAATGGTAAAACGAGCACATCCACTTATATTCTAACAGTTTATGGGTCCACACTTCCTTCATTCAGTATAACCACTGGAAGGAAACATAGATGTAAGGATATTAAGCTTGTTGAAGAACTGTCGCTAGGGTTTCTAGCAGGATCAGTCACCATAGCATTTCCACTAGGGTTACTAGCTGGTGCAGTTGCAGAAACCCTAATCATCTTGTTGAGGCACCTTAAATGAAGGGATTGACCTAATCTTCAGATAGATCAATGCACCCCATCCTAGTGCATCTCCTGGTACTCTCAGAAAGCCAAGACGTGAAATTTGAGATTTTGGTCAAATCTAGCGTTGACCAAGTCAAAGAAGCCATGACTTACTCTATGAAGTTAGAGAACAAGTTAGATGGAGCTTCTAAATTTAGAGTGTGGAAGACAAGGATTGATCTCATCCTTGCAAAGAATAAAGTGTTGGATATCATGAAAGGAAAGATTGTGAAACCAGAGTTTGAAGAAGGGAAAGAGAAGGAACTGCAAAATGTTGCAGTTACGGAGAAGTTCAAATATGATGACATCAATGTTATGAGTATCATAGTGGAATCTATAAATGACCACTCAATACCCTACATCTCCCATCTTGACTCATCAAAGAAGATGTATGATGCCCTAACAAATCTATTCTTGGTCAAAAACATTGGAAAAGTTATGAGTCTGAAGAATGAGCTTCGTGGCATGAAGATGAATGATGAGGACAACATAACATCATATTTTGTGAGAATCTCTCAGTTAAGAGATCAACTAAAATCTATTGAAGAGATCATCTCAAAGAAGGAATTGGTAAACATAGTACTTAATGGTCTTCCCAAGACATGGGATGCATTTACCGCAAGCATGAACACAATGAAGGAGTATCCAACATTTGAAGAATTGTGGACTTGTTGTGCTCAAGAAGAATCAAGGATCAGTGCAAAAGAGAAACCCCAAAAGAAGTATGATGATCAATCCTTCATAGCAAAATTCAAGAATTTCAGGAACAAAAGGAAGTTTGGTTCAAGGAGGAAGCCAAATCAAGAGAAAGACATTTCAGAAGTACAATGCTTCAACTGTCCAAAGTATGGCCACTACAAGAATCATTGTCTTGAGCTAAAGAAAAGGAAGGAGAAACATGAAGCATCACTTGTCGAAGAAAAGGAACCTACAAAGAAGACTAAGCAGGATGAAAGAGACTTCTTCTTCTGAAGGTAACAATACTCTTCTTATTCCTTGTACATATCTTTTTTACATCATCTCTATACATATCTTGTATATCTATATTATGGAAGATAATGTGTTCCAAGAAGAACTATACCTATGAAAGAACAACATTATAAGGATTGATATCATTAGATAATACATGAAAGGATGAAAAACATCAAACAAATCATGTGGAAGCTATTGCAAGATAAGACAAATCAATCATGAAGAGACTGAGAAGAAGCAAAGACAGAAAGAGATTAGCAATCAAGATGAAATTGGAGAAAGACTTATGACGTTTTGTAGAAGACAATAAGACGGAAGAGTGGACTCTGTTAGATGGAGAGATCCAATTATATATTGCAGAAGACAATAAGGATGTAGACAGAAGCGTGGACTTTGTTAGGTGGAGGGAGCCAATTATATGCACTTATACATGAAGCAAGGATTAGGAGGGAGATAATCCTATGATCCATTAAATATGATAAAATATATGTCCATGGTAGAAGCCATGAAAGACAATGCGTGTTCAGTTCAACTGCAGAAGAAGACTTCTTCAAAGAGAAGCCTTAAAATATCCCTGGTTGTCCATTCACATTTGTGATCCTATGATGAAAGGAAGAAGTGGAATCTCTAGGGAATGTAATATATAAGAAACTCAATGGACCCAAGAGCTAAATAAAAACATGAGGAAGAACATGAAGATTCCAAGAAAGAAAGAGAAACCAGAGCAACCATCCATTGTATCAAGAATCACAAGATTACCAGCTCGATATGAACTCACTAAAAGTAATCAAGAAGAAGAACTGAAAGTTGTGATGAAGAACAGTGTATGGAAGACTTATGAATGAAAGCATTGTGAGATCTAGAACTAGAGGTTCTCCTAGATGGAGGGAGAAGACTATGATGATTAGTTGTTCCAGTAAACCAAACATATCTCTACAAAAGTCATTATACCATATAAAACATCCATGAGTTGTATTTCTACATCAGATAAATGTAAAGACTATTCTCTAGAGAAATTGAACAAAGAGCGTATGAAGAGAAATCTCAAGATCTTGAGGCATACCAGAAAGAGATCTTTGTATGCAGATGGAAAAAGATAACTTGGTGGAGAACCTCTAGTGCACAACAAAAGCATGGTGAAAATTTTGTATAACAAAGATATTGTATCAAGAGATTACTCAGTAGATCGGATCTCATGATGACAGAAGAAGTGCCAAATGGATATGTTCCAGTTTTCCAACAATAATATACTCTATTGATCAGAGATACATGAAGCCTTTATAGAAAATCAATGTTCCAAACCAAAGTACATCTGAAATAAAGAATTACATTAGCCATGATGAAGTCCACAAAGGAGAAAGTGGTTCTCCAATACATATCTCCATAGATGAGAAGATAAGCAGACATTTTGGTAAAGCTTCCATCCAAGATGAAAGAGTTTGCGTACTCAATTTGGAGCTCGTGGAGACGAATTACTTATTGAAAAAGGAAGAGATGACTCCTAGGTTGGGAGGGAGCACTAATACGTATTGATTTATGGACAATCATTTTTCAGTTCGAAAAATGGTCCAGGATGAACATTTTTCCTTTCTAGTTCGGAAAGTGGATTGAGATTTCTAATAGACAACAATTTACCATTGTGGTTAACATGGGAAATGGTCCAGATTGTTGATGTATCATAGACAATGAATTCCCATTGTTGTTAACATGGGGAGTGGTCTAGGGAAGTCTCTCTTCTTTAGGGTCACTAAAGAAGACTGGCCCACCTCGCCAGACATCGATTTCTCATTATGGTTAACATGAGGAATGGTTTGTTTTGGAGGTTGATACAGGACAATATTTTCTTCTTGTGGTTCACAGGGAAATGGCCCAGACAACCATTCCTTAGGGTTTATACATTCTCTCCAGGGTGAAATTTGATTAGTGTAGCAGGAATGGCCTAGGGTGGGGAATGGTCCAAGCTCAGGAATCAAGGACAGGCATTCCTTAGGGTTTATACATTCTCTCCAGGGTGCACTTTGATTAGTGTAGGAAGAATAGCCCATGGTGGGGAATGGTCCAGGTTCAGAAGACATGACAATTATTCTTCCTTACTTGAGAAGAATAGTCCAGATATCTCATTGTTCTACTCTAAGGGCAGATATTTTTTCAGATCTCACAGATGCTAGTGAAATATTGGCCCAGATGATTCGGTTTATATCATAACATTGTTTATGTGCAGGTTGATATTAGATGATTGTTATGAAGACTATATGACAATAGATGTATACTACTATGGTGGATGTGTTCCACTATTCGTGACGATACGTTGCTGATCAAGTACTTGTGTGTTACTTGGTGTGGTAGTGTACCACTGGATTATAGTTATGTACTACTATGGATAGAGACAATTGTGTTCTATATTGTTTTGATTGCCTTGAAGACTATCAACAGTATTGGAAATGATTATCAATTAGATGGATAATCAAAGGACAAAGATTTTCCAGACAAAAAATGGTTCAGAGCATTTACTCTTCTAGATTAGAAGAATGGCTCTCGTATCACTCTGTGGAGTGAGCATCATGTTTGATTACTCATATAGATTATGGTTTTGATAGATGACACAACTGATGACACTGATGATGATGGTGGTGTTCATGATCTAGTCATGATGTTGATGCTACCGGGTGAATGGTATGTTTCTGTGCTCAAGGCCATTACCTGTAATACCTCCCTAACTAAAAGGGAGTGTTTATATTATGGTAGTTGCGGGAGGTATTTACCTCCACGTGTAAGCCTGATGAGGATAGAATACTCCAAGAAGTAAGAAGAAACCCTAATGAGTTGGATAATAACCCTAGAAGACTTGTCGGCTCAAGAAGATAATTTATATTAGGTTATTAGCCTCCAAGAGAAGAAGTCGGCCAAAAGTAATAATATATACTAAATAGACAAATACCCATAATGAGAAGTTGGCCCAGGTAGTTAGACAGAATTAGTATAAATATAGGAGGCCAGTTCTCATTCTGGCAGGCAGTCTCAAAATTGTAGAGCAACACTTGTGTGCACTGCAGTTGCCCAGTTTCTGAGCAGGTTTGGAGGAGAGTTGTTGTTGCAGTTGTTGCAGATAGAAATTATGCTTGGACTGTCTCTTAGCTAGGTTTTAGACTATGTGATCAGCTCTTGTTGATGCGCTATCCATGGGGAAAGGTGTGCTACCTTTTGTTTGGCTATATAGCCTAGGGTTTGCTTTTGGAATGATTCTCTTTCAAGGTTAAGATGCTTGGAGGGTGGCTTCGGCCTATGGTTGGGTGACAAGGGTATTGTCAATGGTAAAAGGAGCACATTCACTTATATTCTAACACTTCCTTCACTGCAAATTTCAAATATCCATGCTCTTCCTTCTTGACATAGAACCCCACCCTCGACAAGGTCCACCGACCTCCCATTCAAGGATAGCACTAATTCTCTAAGCTAAAGAAACTCTTTAATTCCCTGTTGGAATCCCATGAAAAAATCCATAGGTCCTTGTGCAACTCAGCCCATGCGAATAGGCACTAGGCACAAGCTTCTCTCATGTGACCACAAGCTGTGAACATGAGCCTAAACAAAGGCATGTTGCGATTTCCCATGTCAAGTCTTTGTTTGTGAGTCACCTCGACTATCCTGACCTCTAAAATCCAAGCAGGGGCCTAGAACTTGCTAGCCCCACCCTTACCCTCTTTCCATATGACCCCTCGCTATGACCTAGGGCCATACCTCCGAGCGTGTCATGATTTTTCATATCAATAACTTCCAATGTGATTCATCTCCGTTCTCTCAAGGTAAAAACTCCCGATACTTCAAATATGATGGCCCAAATCCTTCCTCAATCCTATGGCTAAGATCAAGTCACGAACTCAGATTTCACGAGTTCTTATAATTCTTCCCTCTAACTTCTCTGAGTCATGAGTCAATGAAATGTTGATATGTTGCCAACTTTTCTATGACGATGGATGGTCTCGATGGTTTCGGGACTTCTTGTTTCATGATATCCACTCTCTTGTGCAAATCCAACAAGGTTAAACCTTGTGCACGTTCCCTGGATTCAACGGTTGTTGGCCCATGTGCTCCTAGATCCTACGGCTGAGATCTGTTTCCTCCTGCACGCTCTTCTGGGTGTCTAGACGTGAGATTCAATGATCTAGATTTCCTCCTCTCCAGCTGACCTAGTGGCTGTCGATGTTCCTCCTCCCGAGCTTTGAATTTCTTCCTGACTTAGAATATTTCCAACGTTTCAAAGGTATCGTCCTTCGATTTTCCTCCTGCGAGCCCGACTACTGGGTCTCGACTTCCGCTTTCCCTCCTGATATTTTGCAAATGAAGCTTGACCTTGGCCCTGTGCACACTTGCGATTTATGTGAAACTTCATGCTACCTCTCATGAGCTTGTCTGTGGCTTGGACCTCGAAGTGCCTCAGCCTTATGCTTATTTCTAAAGGAACCTTGTACACAAAGGTACTATTCCTCCTGAGCTTACGAACTTGAAACAGTTCACTTCCCTACACACTCCTTGTGCTTGATCGGCCTTCAACTGGTTGTGTTCAAAACTTTTTCTGAGTGTTGGCCTAGTTCACTCCTTTCACAGGTCTTCCTTCATAGTTTTCAACAACTTTGTCTCCTCGAGATTCAACTGCTCAGACCTTGAAGGTCTCTTTCCCTTCCGTCCCTTGAAGATACGCAAGTACCCTCTTGACAACTTCTGCTCAAGCACTCGTTGTTGATCTTGTAGAGTATTCAGTAACTCTGTGAGAGTCTTCTCCTAGGCACTTCACTTATCTCTGAACTCGAAATAGATTTCTTCTTGTGCACTCTTTTCACACGTTCGATGCCCTTCAGATAGAACTTCACAGAATCCTCAGTGATTATGTCTCTCTACGCTTTCCTCTGCAGAGTCTTCACCTACAGAGTATTCAATAACTCTGAGGATTCTCGTTTGAGTTTATGATTCCTCTGGTGTGCCCTCCTGGCACGTTCTTGCTTGAATTCCATAGAACAAAAATGTGCACTCTTTGCACTGGCTCATAGATTCTTCAACACTCTGTCATGCAACCCCTTGCATTAAGCCACAAAGAACCCAAACTAAAATTAGAAAACCCACAGATAGAAAATTATGTCTATCCCTGCAGATGGAACCTAACATACATCTACAACATAAATGAACACACAAATGACATTAATGAAATACACATAAAACACATAGAATCATATGCAGGACAAATTGCTCTTTATATTAATCTGAATGTCTATTATAATGTTTATAAAATCTCGAACTACAACAGAGTCTCGGCTCTCTCTTCTCTTCGTCTATTCTAATTTTTTCTCGCCTTGTCTAATGAATTCTAGATACAAATATCTTTTACAAAAGAGGCTCCTCAATCCTTTTCGTCCAAGCTACCTACTCTCATTAATTAAATTGAATTACAATCAATGGTTTTCTATTCCGAATCGGATCTAGATCTTATCATTTTGTCAAAAATTAAAGGCGACTTCATCTCCTACCTACACAAAGGCATCGACGTGGCTCTTCCAGCCTTACAACATTTAATTACAATTTGAAATTTGAAAGTGAGGGAAAATTGAGAGGGTTGTCACCTCTCCCCTTCTTGAATCCACTTTGATATGTTGTCTAGTTGTCACATTGGTGGGTTGGACCGATGCTTCTGCATCATACTCCACTACTGTAAAAAGTTCATGAGCTCCTGCTCATGAGCTTCCCAACTCTGCTGAAATCCACCTGGATCCCAAACTGTTCTTTAGAGATGTCCATCGGCTCCAATACTTCACTGTTGTTGGTTCCCTACTGCTCTTCCAAGATTCCTTCTTCTCATCTTCCCTTTGCTGACAGATTCTTGCGCCAAACTAAACATCATCCTTCTTATCTCCTCAATCACCTCTTCTAGCTACTCTAATGGTTGGTTTATATTATGCAGTATTCTCAGATGCAACTCCTTCTTGCCAATGGGTAGATCAAATCGATTCCTCTTGTGATTTTCTCCATCTCTTGTGGCCTTAATTTGCCAATCTTATGTAAAGTTTAGCTCTGCAGTCTCATCACTGGTTTTTTGCTGAGCTTCTCATTCTAACTTCTTTTCTTATACCATCTCTCCTACTGGCATATCTCCAGCTTCCTCCAGCTATTCCTTGGGCTGGTATGCTCCATCTTCTACTACAGGACTCGGTGCTATAGTCATCATCTATTCAGCTTCCTAGACGAAATTTCTGAGCAGTTATGTCAAATTCCCTTCTCCCAAAATCTGCATGACTATCTGCTCATGGAATTCATCTATTAGCTATGGATTTTTCAACCAATCCTCCATCATCTCTAACTCTTTCTCCCATTGAGTGAGCACCTTTTTTGCATTCTCTTGTTCTACTTGATAAGATTTTGATGCCTTCTCCATTTCTTCTTCCTCTATGACAGTCATTGTTGTTTGTTCTTATTCTATCATTGCATCTGCAACACATACTTTGGGCTCAACTTGGTTTCCTGGTAGGAATATATGAATTCCCCCAATGATCAGAATACACCTCTGATGTTCCTCCATCAGCTCTCCTTGTTGATATGAACTCTCAGCTGAGTTCATCTTGTCTCCCTTTCCCACCTGACAATCTAGGGTTTCTGCCCTACCCTCCTGGTAGTCTATGAGATCCTCCAATGATCTCATCTCATTGCCTACTAGGCAACCTGACAGTCCCTCACTGCTCATCGGGAAGTTTCTGAGACCCTTCTCTGATCTCTTCTCCCCACTATCACTAAGACTCTTCCCAATTTCTGGCTCACAGATGTGAACCATCTCTTCTTCACCTCAGAGGCTTTTGACATACCTCAACCACAATCTTAATGCCCTTTGTTGTCCTCTATCCAACAATATTTTAACTGGCCAATTCACCTTCTTCTTCATGGGACACTCATACACCCAATGTACTTTAGCATCCTGTTGCATTTTAAATGCAAGATTCTCAATTTGTGCTCTTATCTCGTTCAACTCTTTGTCTATATCATCATTTATTTTTTGCTTCCAGACTTCTCTTGAACCACGTTCATGGCCTTCGGTAGCCATCTTCTTCCTCTACCTGCCCTCCTCGCAAGTTTGTTGTTTACTCTACAACTGAGAGCATTACCAGCTTCTCCTACAACTCACCTAGCTATCAAATGTCTTCTTCCTACATGCAAACAAATCTCCTCGCATAGAGCATTTCACTATGTCCCCATCTTCTCTTCCTCCTAAAATCTACAAACTAAAATTCTCTCTCTAATACCACCTGACACAGACCCCCACCCTCGGAAGGGTCCGCCGACCTCCCAGTCAAGGATCAAACTAATTCTCTGAGATGAAGAAGTTGTTCAATTCCCTGCTGGAATCCCATGAACAAATCCATAGGTCCTTGTGCAACTCAGCCCACACGAACAAGCACCAGGTGCAAGATTCTCACATGCGACCATGGGCTATGACCATGAGCCTAAACAAAGCTGCATCGCTATTTTGTGTGTTGGGTCTTTGTTTGTGAGTCACCCTAATTTTGTGTGTCGGGTCTCGACTCTCTGTTCTCCTCGTTTACTCTAATCTGTTCTCTCCTTGTATAATGAATTCTAGATACAAATATATATTACAAAAGAGGCTCCTCGAGCCTTTCCCTCCAAGATACCTACTCTCATTAATTCATTGAATTACAATCATTGGATGTCTAGTCTGAATCGAATCTATATCTTATCAGCCTTTCAACCATTAACGACGACTTCATCTCCTGCCTACACAAAGGCATCGGCATGGCTCTTCCAGCCTTATAACATTTAATTACAATTTGAAATTTGAAAATGAGGGAAAAATGAGAGGGTTGTCACCTCTCCCCTTCTTGAATGCGCTTTGATGTGCTATCTAGCTAGTGCGTTGTTGGGTTGGAGAAATTCTCTTGCACGACTTATCTATAACTTACATATAGTGTCTGGAAAAAACCTAGAAAAGTAAGCTAAACTTCATCCCTTTGGCTCCTACAACTTCTCTCATCACTGAACTTCGTTACCTCAAACTCACTCCACATATATCAATAGTATATTCCCATAACACTTTACAGCATAGATATTCAATATTCTCAATAGGTGTTAATAAGAATCTCTTGAAGTCTTATTTATACTTTTCAAGTGAATTCCTTTAGGGGATGGCTTGTAACTATTTTACCCCTTTTCCTTATTTTAGGGATAACCCACACCCTCTTGTTGCAACCACTTTACACTTAATTAAATTATTTTTGCAACTCCTTTACCAATAATGAATGACATGTAACTACCTATTGACCTTCTATGGGCTTCTAGATCATTCTTCAGGGTCCTCCAACTTGACTAGGCCATAACTCCTCAACCGTGAGGAACCACGTGGTGTGCCATGTATCAATGGAAACAACATGATATGTATTTCCCATCCATGAATGAGTTACCTACATTTACATTTTCCTTAAGTTATTTTTTCCTTGATCAACTATAGGTTGAATAACCATACCTTTGGGGCTTACTGACTTCTTCAAGGGTTGAAATCAATGACAACCAATCTTTCAACAATATCCCCCTTTCTCATTGATAGAAACACTCTCATGAAATACCTCAACATTAATTGCATGGAAATGCATATGCAAATTCTTATTCTCACTCTATGACCATCTCTCCCTCTGTCTTTATACCTCTGATCTTTCTATATGTTTCCCTGCATCTGCTCATACTCTCCTCCTTTGACATCAATGTAAAAGGGTAACTTTCCTTGGGGTTTCTCCCCTGTATGAACTTTCCTCGGGGCTACTCCCCCTATATGCACACTTCGTGGGGATGCTCCCCATGTCTGCACTCTCCTTGGGGATGTTGCCCCTATTTGCAAGCTTCAGATTGTTCTGCTGAATTTTTTTCTACCTAGTGTTTCCTCATGTAAATCAATGATATATATTGAAAGAATTAAAAATTTATTGACTCCAATTTTCTATCAAAGATACTCAAAATTATCCCTTGGAAGAGGTTTAGTGAAGATATCTGCAATCTTCTCCTTTGTCACAATGTACTCTATCTTTATGTTCTTCTTTGTAGCTTGTTCCCGTAGAAAGTGATACTTGATCGGAATGTGTTTCGTCTTGGAATGCATCATTGGATTATTTGTGATACTGATAGCACTGGTATGATAAAAAAATATCAAAAGGGTCTCATAATACTCCACCTGTATATCCTACAAAGTTTGTTTGATCCATAGGTCCTGAGTACAACATTTTGTTTCTATAATATATTCTACTTCTATTGCAGACAAAGCTACTAATGATTGATTCTTTCTTAACTAGGATACCAAACACTCACCCAAATAGAAAACTTATCCACTTTTGCTTATTCTGTTGGTAATGATTCCATCCCAATGTACAACTGTATAAGAAACTAGCGATAGTTGATTTTCTTTTGGATACCATACCTCATAATCTTATGCTTCTTTGAGATATATGAATATTCTCTTCGCATCCATAACATGTGTTTCCTTTGGTGCTAATTGGAATCTTGCTACCTTTCCAACTTCTAGCATTACATCCATTCTTGATGACATCAAATAGAGTAAGATGTCAATCATTTATCTGTAGAGTCTATGATCAGCATCCTTGGATTCATCTTCTTCGCCCAAATTGCAACTAGTTTTCATAAGAGTACTTATAGGCTTACAATCTTACATTCCAAACCTTTTTTGTATTTCTTTGATATAGTTGGTCTATGAAATAAATATACTTGTATCACATTGATATATCTGAAGTCCCAAAAACAAATTCAACTCACCAAGAAAAGACATTTCAATCTCCTTCTACATGTCTTTACCAAACATTTTACTCATCATGTCATCATCGCTTCCAAAAATAATGTCATCAACATAAAATTTTATTTTTAATATGATATTATGATTTATATTTATGTAGAGTTATTGTCTACATTGCCTTTCCTGAAACCTTACTACTATAAATACCTATCCAACCTTGAGTACCATGCTCTGGGAGCTTTCTTTAGACCATATAGTGCTTTATTCAACCTGCAAACATAATCTTCCCCTTCTGACAATTCAAATCCTTCTCGCTTCTCGATGTAAACTTTTTCTTCTCACTCTTCGTTTAGGAAGGATGATATAACATCCATCTAATATACCCTTTGAGCATGCATAAGCCAAGATTAATATAATTTCTTCCATTCTGAAAATCGAGGGAAATGTTTCTTCAAAGTCTATTCCCTCAACCTAGGCATATTCTTTGCATACTAGCCTTGCTTTATTTCTACGTATGTATCCATTCTCATTCAATTTGTTCCAAATACCCATTTTGTGTCAATCACATTATTGTCTTTCGATATAGGAACCAGTTCCCATGTGTCATTTTTCTCTATCTGATCCAATTCTTCATCATAGCCTTGATCTAGTGTTCATCCTTATTGGACTCTTTAAAATTGCTTGGTTGAACGGTAGATAACAATGCTAGGTGTTGTTGTTCTGGTGAAATTCTTCTTCTTTGGGTTTCAACTCCTTCATATTTATTTCCAATAATCTATTCTCGTCGATGATTTTTATGTACTCATCGGCTAGGCATCTTAGCAGGCATTTGTTTCTAATCTTCTTGTTCTTCTTCTCTCTGCTCTTCTACTTCTTCTTCTTCTTCTTCTTCTTTTGTTTCTTCTTCTTTTATATCTTCCTCGTTATCTTGTTCTTTTGAATCTTCTCTTCCTTCTTTCTATTTATGTACATATGTCTCGTCAATCATTACATTGATGATTTCCATGATTTTGTTTAGTCTTGGACTAAAGCATTTATATTCTTTTCTTTTTCTTGAATACCCAACTAGTATGCCTTTGTCAACTCAGGAGTCAAATTTTCCAAGAATTCCATATTCTCTTTTGATATAATATTTTCTTCTAAATACTCTGAAATGATTCACATTTGCCAGTATTCCTTTCCATAACTCATAGGTACTTTTATCACTATTACTTTTAAGAATTCCTCTATTTAGGATATGAATTGTTGTATGTACTATATGTGTCCAAAATATGACACTCAACTTTGAATCTTTCAACATGGTTTTAGCCATTTCTTGTACTATTATGTTCTTTCTTTCAACAACTCCATTTTGCTAAGGTGTCCTTGCTACTGAGAATTGTCTTTTTATTCCTTGTTCACCATATAAATCCAGAAATTCCTTTGATGTAAACTCTCCACCATTATATGATATCAAACACTTGATTTTCAAATCCATCTCAGTTTAGACCATTTGTTTGTATATATTGAAGTGTTTGAATTCCTATGTCTTCTTCCTGAGAAAGTAAACTGCAGTCATTCTTGTGTAGTCATTCACTAGTAGCATAAAATATTTTTTTCCATTTAATCCCTTTGTTCTTGTAGGTCCACATATATCAGTGTGTATAATCTCCAATGGTTTTTTCATGGAGTATTCTTTTTATTTGAACTTGGTCCTTGTTTGTTTTTCTTGTAGACAATGCTCACATAGAGTATTTGTTGGGTTTGATATCTCAAGAATTTCTTTCATTGCTTCCTTTCTGTTGATTCTAACAAGGTTATCAAAGTTCATGTGACCAATCCTTCTATTCTAGAGCCAACTTTCATTTTCATTTCCTAAGAAACATTTTTCCCTTCCTATCTCATTCAAGACATATATGTTTTTTTAGGTTCTTCTAGATGTAGCCATCAATTTTCCTGATACTTCTTTTATGATGTCACATTTTTCTGATCCAAACAAAATTTTGTGTCCTTCATCACACATTTGACAGACACTTAGAAGATTTTGCTCCATATCTTCAACCAGTAGAACATTTTCTGCCTTGGCATCTTTGGTCCCAAGATTGACTGTGTCTCTACCTATTATTTTGGTTGAGTTATCATTTCAAAATGAAACTTATCCATCTTGTTCCTTCTTCAAAGTCATAAACCTATTCTTGTCACATGGCATATGCTTCGAATAACTGTTGTCAACATACCACCCACTTTTCTTGTTTTGTGCTTGTAGATCAAGAGATCATTCTTCAGTGTTGAATTGATCCTACTTTCTTCTCCATATCCTTTGTGGTTCTTGTTTATGACTATTTTTATTCTACTTTGGTTCCTTTGGAGGAACAATCAACCTACAATCTTTGGCCATGTGTCCAACATTGTTTCACTTGTAGAACTCTATTTCATTACTTAGTGAACCAAAATTGTTTTGATTTTTGTTTTGTGCTTCATGTGACTTTTTAGGATAACTATTGTTTGAATATACTTCATATTTACTTCTATTCTTGGAATATTGATGCAGGAGCATCTCTCCATGTCAGCCAGCCAACCACGCTAGCGAATTCAAATCGTGCACTGAAGAGAGGCGCAACCTCATTTAAAATTTGAATTCAATGTAATTAAATGTTGCAGGCTAGTGAGCCATAGAAGCCGTTCCTTTGTGCAGGCATTAGGTAGATTGACTTTAATGCTAGATCGGCTGAGATCTAGATCCAGATGCTGGACTAGACAGCCATTTATTGTAATTGAATAGAGTAGGTAGACCTGGAGGGAAGCGCTCAATGAGGCCCTCAGGTAAAAGAGACTATCAGATCTCATTTTGGTAGTTAGATGAGTGAGGACAAAGGGAAGAGCTAGAGAGAGATCGAGAACACATTGTAAATACAGGCGTTTTCCATTTTAATACAAAAGAGCAGTTTTTCCTGCATTATTCTATGTTGAATGAATGTCTATGAGTGTTCTTTTATGTTGTAGATGTATGTTGTAGGTATGCATTTGCAGGAGTTCTTGATTTTCAAGGTTGAAGGTCTTTGAGGCTTCACACTAGGAGGGTGTGACAGAACTCTGCGGGTTTTGATAGCCATGCACAGAGGATGCATTTCTGAATACTGTGGGTTCAGACAAAGACGTGCAATAGCACAAGAACTGGAAGCAACAACTCAGGGGAGACCTCAAGGTTTTTGAATACCTTGGAAGCAAGGTTGTGTATGAGAGACACAGTTGCAGACGAAATTCTGTTGTGGATTCTGTAAAAGCTCTGCCAAGTGGGCATTGAGCATAGGCACAAGGTGCAGTTGGAGGAACTCTGTTGTGAGTTCAGAAGGGAGAACCAGAATCATTGATGATTCTGTGAAGCTCTGCCAGGTGGGCATTGAGAAGGTGCAAGGAGTGCACAGAAAAAGAACTTTGCTGTGATTTCAGAAAGGAGATCCAGGATCACTAAGAATTCTGTGAAGCTATGCCAGGTGGGCATCGAGTGAGTGCATAGGTGCACAGGAGAAGAAGACAGAACTATTGAACATTTTGTGAAAGGGAAACTTTGCTAGGAGGCATCGAGTCAGTGTGCAGACAGGCACAGAAGGGGAAGAGAAATATTTTGAGTTCTGCCATTTAAAAGAAGAGTCCACTGAAGGATCTTCACTAGGTTGCTGAACACCCAGAAGGACTCAACAAGAGGTTGCTTGAGTAGCAACACTACTAGGATGGCATTACATTCTCCATTTGTGGGAGAAAAGAACAAGGATCAATTTCTGTAGAGGTCGAAGCTACAGGAAGAGCTCAAGAGAGACAACACGGTGTATGTGTGAGGACTCTATAGGAGGTAAAGGTAAAATCTTCAAAGATTTGAAGAAGGGCTCAGGAGGAATAACGTTTTCACACGCATTGGCAAAGCTTGGAGTCAAGGAGTTCACAGAGGAAAAGGAGAACAAAGGTTGAGGCCTTTGAGACTTGGAAATTCTTCCAGGTTGGGAAGAAAGTGCGTGGAAGTTCAGGGGGAGCAACGACAGCCGTCAGATCGGCTAGGGAAAGAAGATATGGACCGTTGGTTTTCATGTCCAGGAAGGCGTCAGGAGAAGTGCACAGAGAGGGAGATCGACAGGCGTTGGATCTCATTCAAAAATCCCGTCAGTCGTTGGATCAGGAGAAGATGCTCAGAGTTTAGTCTTTGGACTGTGCACAGAAGAAGAGATCTGGGTCGTCAGATCTTGAACAGATACCCGTCAACCATTGGATCGAGTGAAGGTGCACAGAGTTTAGCCTCTGAAGGAGCACGCAGGAGAAAGGATCTGAACCGTCAGATCTTGAGAAGATACCCATCAGCCGTCGGATCAAGAAGGAGTTGCACGAGGGTTACCATCGATATAGCAGCCATCGTCAAATCGAGATTCTCGAGGGCAAGAAAATCGAGACACCTCAAGTCTCGAAACGCCAGGAAGATCTGGTCCATCCGTTGGTGGAGACACGTGGCGGAGATCGAGCGCCCATCGGTACTTTGGTTCCTCGGGAAATCAACATTCCCGTGAACATGGGATCATGAATTTCCATGGGAAATTACCCGGAATAATCTGAGTCGCGTGTTTGGGGAGACAGGTGTCAGGAATCCACGGAGAGTCGGGATATTGGCCATCAGGAAATCAGAGTTCCTGAGGTCGAAAGAACCGGGACATCACAAGTCTCGAAACCCCATAGAAATCGGGACCATCCATCAGAGGGGACGTGTGGAAGAAACCAACACCATCGGGAAAAGTCCCGACAGGAAGTTGTTGATCAACATTTGGGTCATCAGGATATCGGGGATCCTGGTGACAAAGTGTTTACGCATTTTGAAACTGTGAAGGCTAAAACCCCAATGAGTGAAGCCAGTTGTCAGTGTATCGAAGAAGGAAGGAGTCACCATTTAAGGGGCTAGCTATCAACCTATCGAGATTCGACGATCGGTAATCCTGCGAGCCAATGCATTTTGGCATTGGAAACCCTGAAACCCCAACGAGGGATCAGCCTGAGGTCATGGGGATAGTGGTCATATGAGCCAAGAGTTTAGCCTGGAGGGCTAACGAGGATTGGAGAGCATCGGAAAATTGAAACCTAAAACCCCGATAGGAGGATATAAGGTTGCGGTCTTATAGAGAGTGGTCACATGGACTAGAGGGCATAGCTAGGAGGGGCTAAGGCCAGTAGAGAGCTCATTGATGATCAGGGATTTGAGAGTGCTGGAACTCTTGACGACAGGAACCCCGAAAACCCCGAAATTAAGATCGGGAAAAGTCACAGGTGCGTGTAGAGGCCATGACAGGGCGAAGAAAGGACCTATGGATTGGGTTTTTGAAGAGAGATTCCACGAAGGAATCCAAAGAGCCGCTCCGGCTCAAAAGGTGAACTTTGAATGATCCTTAAACACTGGGAGGTCAAGCGCAGAGTCCCTGCGGGGTATGTAGGAGCATCGTCGCGCCATCAAATATGCTCTACATTTTGCAACTTTGTGACCAGAATTGTTACAAGAATAGAATAAACTAAGAAAGATAGTTTGATTCCTGAATGTAGTAGATCTTATAAATGGTGTTTATATTATGAAGTCTTATTCTTCTTGAGATGTTGTTTATTGTTGGTTATGTGCTACAGATATTCTGGGTGGTCTAGTTCCTCTGTGATTTTCTTCATGAGTACCTCTCACTATTTATGCATATGTGTATTTTTTCTTCTTCTTGATCTGTTTTATTGGAGCTTGAACCTTTCTCAATATGCATCTAGTTGTATCCTATCCTGGACTTGTCATAGTATGGAATTTGATCGTTGATGATATCATCCAATGTCTTGTTTTTTTTTTCTTCATGTATTTCTTCTTAAGATATTTTCTTAAGGTGACTATTTCTGCTTCAAAACTTTCAATCATCTTATCCTTATATTCTAATTGATTTATGAGTGTTTCTTCAATCCTTCTACCTTTTTCTACCTATATTTTTAACTTTGTGATTATCTGCTTGATTTCTTCTGAGTTGGATTTTTGATATCCTTCTTTATTATTTAATTCTTCCTTGAGTGACTTGATTTTATTTATTTCTTTCCCTAGTTCTTCTAAGTCACTGATTAATTCTTCTCTGAGATCGACTTCAACTTCTTCTTCAAAATTTTATTTATCATCTTCTAATGCAACAAAGAGTACTCTTTCTAAATCACTATCACTATCATCATCCTTATCTGATGAGGAGTTGTGTTCCTTTGTGTAGAAATTTTTCTTGAATAATATATTTTTGTTCCTTCTCTTGTCTCCCTTTTGATTTTTATTTTTCTTCTTAGGGTCTTCTTAATAATTACTACATTTATTGTTAGCATAAGTACATTTAGATGAAAATGACCAATACTGCAACAATTAAAACATTTTAATGGAAGAATAACTTTGTACTTATTGGTTCCTCTTTTCAACTTTCTCACAAAGTTTTCTACTTCTTCATCTTCCTCTCAATCATCATTGTAGCTAGACTATGGTTTTGAATTTAGCGTGTTCGACTTCTTTGTCTTATTGGATGCCTTGAATGGTACTTCCTTCCTGACTGGGTTATATTTTTCTACCCTCATTTCACAATCTATAAATACTCCATGTAGCTTGTCCATACTCAAACTGTCAAGATATGTTATTTCTTCTAGGGATGATATATTAGGATCAAATCTCATAGGAAGAGATATTAATATCTTTTGATAAATCAATGATTCATCGACTTCTTCTCCCTATCCCATAATGGTGTTCACTATTTTTTCAACATGTAGAAAGCAAGATGCAATGTATTCATCTTCCTTCATCTTTAATTTCTCAAATTTTTCTCTAAGGATTTGAAGCTTAGGTCCCTTGACTTTGGAATCTCCTTCATAAATATTTTGAAGCTTATCCCAAGAATCCTTTGCACTCTTGAAATGCATAACTTTGAAAAATATGGTGCCCTTAGCCTTTGAATTGTTATCGCTATGTTTCTTTCTATATTTCTTGTTTGGGGGAGTGGTTGGTGTTGTATATCCATCTACTACTAACTGCCAAAAATCAAATCTCCATGCCTATAAAATAGTTTCAATCATTTTATTCCAAAATGAATAGTTCTATCCATCAAACCTTGGTGCTTCAATCTTAGCATATTCCGTGATATCCTTCTAGTGGTTAAACTATTTATGGAAGGACCTGCTCTGATACCAATTGTTGGAATACTGATAAGGGGGGGTGAATTAGTATGAGTACTTTATTACCACTTTTAACCATAATATGTACTCTTTCACTTAATGTGCAATATTCAATAGTTTATCATTAGAATTTAATGTATTATTAGTAGTATAAATCGACCATGAACAATAAGCAACCACAAATACACAATACACCATAAATTTACGTGGAAAACCAATGTGGGAGAAAACCACGGAATGATTTTCGTATATGTTATAACAAATACATTCATAGGAATCACCAAATTCCTTATTTTACAGCTACAACTAGAAGGAGGCTCCAACCCCCTAGTTTTCAGGATCCAACCTGAAGGAAGCTCCAACTCCCCAATTCCATGGAACCAACCAGAAGGATGATACAACCATCTTTCCTTGGCTTGTCCAACCACCTAGAAATACAAATATAGAAAACCTATCACTACCACTGAAGCAATCAACCTATCATTGATTTGTTACTATCACTACCATAGCTTGTCATTGTTTCTATGATTCATCAATTTTTACTACTCAAACTCTTATGCCTCAAATCCTCATACCAAGATCCATAATAATGTATTAAAAAAAATACTCATGAAGTACTAGGACATTTATCTGCTAGACTGTTGCAAACAATATACCCTAACATAAATAGTAAACCATACCTCTCAAATTGTAGTCGACCTGATAGATTTGATCATTTGAACTTTAGTTTTCTCAACAAATCCACTCCTCATGCTCTGTAAACTCGTGGATGTTTATGCTTTGCCTGATTGTGGCTCGGGGATATCTACATCCCGCTATCTATGCAACTCACAGATTTATGTGCTTCTCTATACATCCACATTTTCCTTCATTGAGCCCGATAAATGTTTGCACTCTTCCTTCACTGCAACTCATAGATGTCCATGTTATTCCTTCACTTCAACTTACAAATAGACTCGGGAAAAAACCTAGAGTAATAAGCTCAACTCCATCCCTTCGTCTCTTGCAACTTCTCACTTCACTAAACTTCATTTCCTCAGACTCATTTCTTCAGATCTATCAATAGTACCTTCCTATAAAACTTTGTAGTATAAATATTCAATGTTATCAATAGGTTTCAGTAAGAGTCTGTTGAAGTCTTATTTATACTTTTCAAGTGACTTCCTTTAGGGGCTAGCTTGTAACTATTTTACCCCTTTTCCTTATTTTAGGGGTAAACCACACTCTCTTGTTGCAACCACTTTATGCTTAATTAGATTCTTTTTGCAACTCCTTTACCCATAATGAATGACCTATAACTAATTGTTGACTTTCTAGGGTCTTTTGGATCATTTGTCGAGGTCTTACAACTTCACAAGTCCATAACTCCTCAACCACGAGGAACCAAGTGTCATGCCACCTATCACTGAAAACGACATGACATGTATTTCCCATCTGTGAACGATTTACTTGCATTTACATTATCCTTAATTTCCTTTCTCCTTGATCAATTGTGGGATCCATAACCATAACTTTGGGGCTTCCTGACTTCTTCATGGTTGACATCTATGGCAACCAATCTTTCAACATAAATGACATTTTGTTTGACATGGAAACACCCAATAGATGTCGAAGGCTTGTAATGGGATATTCATAATGTGTAATCCTTGACCAGACCTTTCCAATGAGGTATCAAGTGCCACAAATATATATTGTATGCAAAATTTATGCCCTAAGGAAGTTGACGTATAGACTACCCCCATCAGGGCCCATAATCCTTTTGGATTTTCATCTTTCAAGGTTAGGGTTCTGGATTTTTATAGATTTCTAATTTATGATTTATGTTAAAAAGGCCTTTGGAGCCTCTTTGTAACCATATTCTTGTGAATGCACCTAGCCTTCACATCTCTTATTAGAGATAAGATACCACCATTCTAGCAAGTTCATTTCACTATGTATTTTATTTTACAATTTACGTATATTTTAGTATTTAATAGAAATTGAGTATTATTGTATCTCTATGTCTCTATCTTATTTTTTTGTTTCATTTTGTTCCCTCTTAAATTTGGATCACAGGTTGCAAACCTCACCATGGAACTACAATATATGGATAAGGATAAGGTAGTGCACAAGAATGTGTGTTGTACTACATGTCACACAAAAGGTCACCATAGGAATGTGTTTCATACGATGGGGAGTTACATGAAAATGGGTGCGTCGAATTCATTTCCAATCGAACCAAAAAATGAGTGGTGTGATATTTGTAGATAATGGGGTCATATCCCTCCTCATTTCCCAATACTACATAAGTATAAGAAAACTACTCATACCCCATTGTGTGAGTTTTAAAATTACATGGGACATGATGTAAAAAAATTAGTTGTTGTAGCTAATGTAGGATAACTTTGTAGATTCTTTCTGAGTCCTAGAAGAAATGAAAGGTGGAGGCCATGGAGGCTTTTATAAAGGAGCATACAAAGGATTTCTAGGAGGAGGATATGGAATATGAAGTGAAAGTAGGTATGATGGTGGAGGAAGACTGCCTACTTACTTTAACTATGATGAAGTAGTCCATGTTCCACGATTCTTTACCAAACTATGCACACTTTATGGGTATTTCCACAATACAAATCATGTCATATAGGATTTCCTAGACTTGTTTGAAAAATGGGAAGAGAAGAAGGGTCACTGGAATATGGTGACTATGGAGACATGCAGAGATCATAAGCCAAAAGAAGCTAATGTATGGGTGGTAACCCGAGGAGGCATTAGAATGAGAATGGACTTGGAATGAGGAGAAATTTTAGGTCAAAATATAGAATGGAATATCAAAAAAGTGATGAAATCGCCTCCTAAATTTAATTCCATGCAACAAAATAAATTCCTATGTGAATCACAAAAGACATCGGAGGAAGACAACGTGTGCAAAGAGGTAAGGTTCACAATGTAGAGGGAATTGGAGGAATACTAGGTGTCTGAATAATTGCAATGCATGACTAAAAAGGAAGTGGGAAAAAGTGTGCATGTGCAAGGAAGTATATCGTGTAGAAAAAAAACCAATGGAAGAGGAAAGCATGTGTGAAGAGATACACCCCATAATCTAAGAGGAAATGCAGCACAACACTTACCACAAGGTTGAATTAGAGAACCAAGTAAGTGATATCTTGTGCTTCTATCTTAAAATGTGAAGTGATCCTAACACTACAAATAATTTAAACCACATTTTAACATGTATAGGGGAACAAGAAACCACTATGGTTATTTCCCCCCCACACCATAATGGGATGTGCATTAGGTGAGAAGATAGAATCTCGTGGGAAGAGAATTCAAGATGACATCTGACCTTGGAAACTATGAGATGGACAATATCATGTTGGACATGGGATTCTATGTGAATATACTACTGAAGTAAAAACGGGAGTTGATGGGAAAACTAAACTTGGTATGGTCCCTTATTCAACTCAAGTTGGCCAACTAATATAGAATTTATCCCATTGGTAGGCTAGAGAAAGTGAAAGTGAACATTGAAGGGGTTAATACCAAAGCATATTTTCAGGTGATTGAGATCATGGATGACTTACACCACAACCCAGCTCTACTTGGCCTTGAATGGGTATTCGATAAAAATGCAATGTTGAACTTGAAGAAGCGACATGTGTCCTCTAAAATAGAAACATTGCATGTAATTTCCTCATTGGATATGGATGAGGGTGAAATATATAATGAGCCCACGAATGATTGTTTTTATATTTCCATCATTGATAACATATAAAATATCACAAGGTGCAGGGATGATTATGTCAACCCAATAGTTGATGGTTAACTGAGCTAAAGAAGTGTGCATTCCTATGACACAAATTTAGAGGATGTTATGGAAAGATGGAAGAATAAGTTGTATGAGGTATCAACTAGGAGATGCACACAAATCACAAAGGTAGTGCACTAGATTGTATCAAAGTTATGTGATGTGCCATGGTTTGATGGTACAATCCCAGTTGACACATTTGTGGCATAGATGGAAGAGTTGGTCTTAGAGACCCAAAGGATATAAGGCATGGATGTAATAGTTAAAGGAACACATGCACATTACTGGGTGACACAGCACACAGATATATATGAATGGGAATGTGTGGTATAATATATAAATTCAGGTTCTATCCCACAACGGACTTTGAATTACTAAACCATTACATGGTGTTAGGACTCAGAAATGTCACATTTATATCCTCTTTTCCTTCACCATTCCTTACATTTCATGGTCCTAATAAACCTTTTATCATACCATTTCCATACATACATTTGGGTTTCACCTTATTATTTTCCACTTTATTCATTTCAGTATTATAAGTGAATTTGTGATTAAATATTAGAAAAATGACATATTTTCATTATATATCAAGGTTGGATGAGTTTGATGATGTTTGCATGCATATTTGAAGATTTAAACAAAGTCAAAATTAACCACCTATCCTCAAATTCGAATTACATCTTTGAAGATTTGAAAGAGATTTGAAGATAATCATTCAAGCATATTCAAAGGAGAAGATCATGGAGATTTTCATGGCATATCTTATCCAAGATATTTGTGGAGGATTTGAAGTAATAAGTTGAGAGAATAGTGGATCTGTAATTATAACACTCATGTATATAAGAGAGTGTTCTCTCTTCATGAGGAGCATCATGTTATTCATAATTGGAGGATGTTATTCATAATTGATCATGTAATTCATAATTTAGTCTTGTAATTAGGAGAAGGGGATTATTAGCTTTATTATTCTTGTTGGAAAATATTTAACAGACAATGCATGCATGTATACTTGTCATTGATGGAAAGTACAACAGTGAAGATGACATGAGTATAGAAAGTATATAATAGATGGGCATTATGAGAAGACGCTACAGAGAAGATTCGAATAAGCTCAGAAGAGATAGTGCAGAGGATGGTTGGAAGATCATCGATGGCAAGATCAAAATAAGTGGAACAAAGTAAGCTCAAAAGGAGAAGCAACATTTCTGATCATTGGATTCCATTTACAATTCCCGATGACCGTCAGATCAAGTGTTGATCGATGATGACTTGTGACTTCGAGAGGAAAGAAATATGACCATTGAAATCACGATATGAAAAATCGTGACTTAATTGCAGCCATCAAATCAAGGTGTGATCTGGATTGTCGACTCCATTTTGGAGTTTCACGACTCGCGACTTGGAGAGGCAAGAAATATGACCATTGAAATTGTGATATGCGAAATTGCGATTTAATCACAGCCGTCAGATCAAGGTGTGATCTGGACCATTGACTCCATTTCAGATTTTTGCGACTCGCGACTTGGAGAGGCAAGAAAAATTACCATTGAAATCATAATATGCGAAATCATGATTTAATCGCAGCCACCAGATCAAGGTGTGATCTGGACCGTCGAATCCATTTCAGAGTTTCGTCTATCGCAACTTGGAGTGACAAGGACCTACATCGAAGGAATTGTGAGGTGAGAATTCATGATGAGATATGGACCGCAGATTCATCGAGATCATGGACCGTTGATCTCAACTCCATATCGAGGTTTCAGGGATCGCGACTTGGAGAGTCGAGATGCCTCATCTCCAGATTCACGAAATGAGAAATATCGAAAGTGCTTTATGCATAAGTGCTTGGTCATAGCTCTGGTCATATAAAGGAAGGAGCCAGCGTACAAAAACTCTGTTTCAAAGTTTCAGAACTTGTGACATGGAGACTCAAGATGTCTCATCACAGAATCTATGAATTGCCAAAGTGAAAAACGGGTAAATAACACAAGAACCCATCAGATTAAATCCAATGATGCAGGTGAATCTGAGCATAATCGAAGGGCTACTATTGCACATCACAGTTTAATTGCTATAAACCACTAATGGTTTATACGAGAGGACTCGAACACACTTCGGGGTGATTGACAGAGGAGATGAAGAGTCTCTAGGAATCTCCAAGAGGGATGAAGATTCTCGTGGAGGTGATTGATAGCTGGATGAGCATTGAAGATTGTAACCTTAATAGAGAAGGTGAGCTAGACTATCACAGAGTAGACAAAGAGTCTCAACTTCCAGAGAGGATGAAGAATCTTAGCATAACATACAGTAATGTTGAATGAGTGGAAAAATGGCCAGAGAAGCTGAAGAGTCGCGATGATGATCAGACAGAGCACTCGAGTTGTGGAGGATATCGGCGCAGTGTAAGTATGCAGATGTATTGTGCGCATTGCATGCACAAGGTGCACAAAAGCTATAAATACACAGTACAGAGAAGACATGGGGTTGTTTTTGTTGCTGGGATTGTTGTGGATGTTGTTGAAGGTGATTCATGCATGAAGAAGGATCATAGTGTAGTAGCTGAAAAGAACAAAAGAAGAACTGTGCAGCGAATGGACATGGCGCACAAAGCATAAAAGCAGAAGAATAGAATGGGCAGTGGATGCATGATAGAGGACAACGAGGAAGTCTGAGTAGAAAAATATTGCAGAACAGTGATGAGACTGATAAGTTGTTATTGAACACTATATCACTGTAATAGGTTTCAGTATTTCATATTCATAATCCAGGGTGGTTGGGAGGTGCTAGGGAGGACTTGTGTCCTCATAGGTTCAAGTGGGGGATTGAACACAAGGAGTTGGTGCTTCCTTCTAGTTGGTACTAGAGAAACCTGGGAGTTGGTGGTTCCTTCTAGTGGGTGCTAGAGAAAAATAGAGAGTTGGTGCTCTTAGCAAGTTGCAGCTTGCAAAACAGAGTTTGTAGCCTCACAATGAGTTGGTGCTCAATTGTATGATAATATAAAGAATGTAAATAATAATTATCATATAAAGAAGAAGAGGTTTTTACCCTATATGGGTTTCCTTGGGAAATATCTAACTCTGTGTTTCTCATATATGTGATTGATGCTAAATGTGCCATTGTTCATTTCCCTGCATTATTGTGATCATCATTAAGTGCCTTGTAAATATTTTAAAAGAAGCATAATTGTTTAAGCATGGTGACAACTGATTCACCCCCTTCTTAGTTGTCCAACAATTGGTATCAGAGCCAGCCCCTTTTCTCAAAGGGTAGATCCTAGAGCTTAAACATGTCAAGCCATGAAGGAAATTCAACCAATAAGGCCCCTCTATTCAATGGAACAAAATTTTCCTTCTGGAAAGTTAGAATGAGAACCTACATCATGGATGATTTTAGGGGCTAAATTTCGCTCATGGGCTAATTTTCCATGGTTTTTCCAAAAATGAGATTCGTTATTTTAAAAATGATTCGCCCAAATTCTATAGGATAAAATTATTTTACCTTAAAAATCGTGAAAATTTTATAAAAACTATATAAAATCCTTAGAAATTTGAATATTTTTACAAAAATATCGCCAAACATTTAGAGTTGGCATATGAAGGATAACTAAGATTCGCTAAGGTTTCTACATTTTAAAATAAATTTTCATCCTTAAAATCATCCCTAACCTACATAATGTCATTAGGTGCAGATGTCTGGGATGTGGTAGATACTCGTTATGTAAAGCCAGTTGTGCTAGCTAATAAGGATGACAAACTAGAATTTAGCTTCAATGCTAAGGCTATGAATGCTATCTTGAGTGGGCTTTCAGAAGCAGAATTCATAAAAGTTATGCACCTAGGAACTGCCAAACAAATGTGGGACAAACTCATTAGCAGCTATGAGGGTAATGAGAAAGTAAAGGATGCAAAGCTTCAAACCTACATAATACAGTTTGAACAGTTGAAGATGAAGGAAGATGAAACTGTTGGAAAATAGTTTCTAAGAGTAAAATAAATGGTAAATGCAATGAAGGCACTTGGTGAAACAATTGATGAACCTTCTTTAGTTTAGAAAATCTTGAGATCTCTCCCAGACAGGTTCAACCCGAAGGTCTCTGCTATAGAAGAACTTAATGATCTAAAAACCTTAGGGTTTGATCAACTACTAGGAACATTGACTGCATATGAAATCAAAATAGTTAAATATAAACCTACCTCCATAGAAGCATCATTTAAATAAGACAAGAATGATTATTCTGAGCCCGATGAAATTGAAGAAAAATTTGTGAAGAGACTGAAGAAGGGGTCAGGAAAATACAAAGGTAAACTTCCTTTCAAATGTTTCAACTGTGGTAGGATAGGTCATTTTGCAAATAAATGTCCCCACAAAGGAAAGGATCAGACATGTGATGATGAGGAGAAGTATAAACAAAAAAAATTCTTTAAAGAGAAAAACTTTAAGAAGAAAAGTTTGTGCATAAACAATGATGATGATCCTTCAGATGATGAAGAAAATGACTCCTCTATTGAAGATAAACTAAATGACTTCATACTTATGGCCAAAGAGGATTATGATAATAAAAGAATATGAAGTGATGAAGAAGAATTTGTGTTGACATGGATGGAGAATTGATCAGTGCACTGGAAGAGATTGAAAGATTAAGAATCAAGAACAGAAAGCAAAGACAATTGTTGATACAGTTCGAGAAAGACAGTAAAGAACCTGATGAAGACCTTGTCCTACTAAAATTAGAATTGGAAGAGGAAAAAAAAATCGAAGAGATTCTGAAATAGTAGCTATCAGAAAAGAAGGCAATATGTGAAGCATTAGAACAAGAAGTAGTGAAAACGAGGAAAGAAATGGAGAAGTTTCAAGCCTTGTATAGTCAAAATCTGTCAAGTATCAAAGCCTCAGAAGGATTGGCCACCATTCTAAATCAACAAAGGAATCCAAAGATGAAAATTGGCTTGGGGTATGAAGAGGGATCAAGCAGTGGTAAGCTAGGAAATGAAGAACCCATCAGGTTTGTCAAAAGAACAACCAATGACAATAACAATCATGCAGAAACAAAGGAACACAATCAGCCACCCAGGGTGAGTAAGGAAAAAGATGCCAGATATGAATCTGTAGAACAAAGAAGTAATGTGATCACTGTTGAATGATGACATCAGTCTGGAAGAAATTGATTTGCTCAAAGAAGACAACCATTTTCCAGGTACAAAGAATTCTTCTATGGCTATTGTTTCTACTGTGCTAACTTTGGTCACAAAGCTGTAAATTTTTCCTTAAGACTTAGACATGAGCAATTAAGATTTCAAAGGAATAAATACTTTCCACAACAAAGAATGATGCATCCAAGTAACAAACCTTCACTGATTGCCAACTGCTAAATTAAGTCCAGGGACATGCAACTAAAGAGGTCAAGAAATAATCAACAGTAAATGAGTAGACAACGCTGCACCAATAAGTTTGACCTATTGAACAATGAGATTGAATGGTACATCTGTCATAACTATGGACACAAATCTATTGACTGTCATTTAAGGAAATATGAACCAGATTCGAAATCTCCTGCTGAAAATGTCAAGTTTTGGAAGAAGAAGGAAAGTGACAAGTGTGGATTAGTGTTG
>JZKD02S0195846.1:625295-639841 GCA_000966675.3 Picea glauca | reverse complement strand
TTGTCTTAGTAATTTCAACAAAACCACCATGGAGAATATCACTCACTAGATCCACTAAAATGGGATATCCAAGATTTTTAGGGAGAAAATATCTCTCAAGGATTTTAGCAAGAAAATGTCTCTCAAGATCCACCAAATTAGGATTTTGGTTTGAGAAAATATCTCAACCATCCATGAGATTCTCAACCTCTCCTTGAGATTAGGAAACTAAATGTGAGGTCGATTCTCACAGTAAATTAATTTTCTTTTTATGAATATTAATAAATAATTCATGTGCACATAGTATTTTGATATTCATATAATATATTTCTCCTCCACATGGACTAGGGATTTCTGACAAATGTTCTTTCATGGTGTCAGTGTATGTGACACTTGTGACACTTAGGGTGAGGTAATTAAGTGTGGAATTTTGGTGTGTGATATATTTCCCCCTAAAGTGTGAGGTCAGAAGAGAAACTAATGGTCGAAACACTTTACAATTCTTTAATGCAAGGGAATAGAGTTGGAGAACCTGGAAGAAGTTGCAAACAACCATCAAACAATATTAATATATGTTCCATTTTTTAGGGATGAATACCTATGATCATAATACAATATGACTCGAAGAATGGTCACTGACCAATACACTACGAATCCATTAAAAATATTGACTAAGGATATGACCACCAAAGATACAATGTGGATCCGTACCTCCATGACATGAACTGATCATACCCATGAAAAATACATAGTGGAGCTACGAGATGATAAAAAATAGCCATGGACCAATACAATGTGGATCTATGTGACAGTATATATATCAACATGCTCAAATGCTCTCCTTTACATCCTGAGCAAAGCAGATAATAGAGTGAACGCTCAACCCACAATATTCATCCCAATCCCGATGTGGTATGAATCTAGCCATGCGAATAGATGATTTGATGTCGAACATGGTAGAAACAACTTGATTATTGATCATTTAGGTAAGCCATTAGAAAGTGTAAGAGAAATCATCAATGATTTCAATGACTCCCAAGGTGCTCTAGTACATTTCAATGAATGTGAATAAATGATTTGAGGTCAAACATTTGTGGAACTATCTAATCAGGGGTCAATGATGTAAACATATTGTCGTACAATAGGAGGCCTCCCATTGAGACATGCATATGCCAAGGTGATAACGGGTTTCTAAGTATAATTCCTAGATGATGTGATGAAGTTGACAGGAAATGACTCATCGAAGGAGGGCCTTCATGTTTCCCCCATCATCGACACAAAAATTACATAGGAAAGTGATGTAAGATGGTGAATCAAATGACTATGGAATGACACAAGAAATGGAAACTTGAAATACTGTAGATGGATGGTTTGAAGTGAAACTTCCCTTAAACATGATGAGGCACGATAACTGACTTGGTAGCATTGACTCAACAAGTACCAAGAATGTAATCTGATGACAATAAGAGCACTCTTCGACTGGATGAAAAATTATGGTGACAGATGGAATTGTTATGGATCAAAGACAAGTGGATTACCCAACTATAAGACGAGACACAAACAAGTTCCATGTTCAAGGGAGAAAATAGCTACCATAAAGGATTCCCAAAAACTTGACTCACTTCATTCAATTTTCCCCCCACCTAGATAGATGAGTACCTCTTTTTAATTTAATGAGCTCGAGGAGGGTAACATATGCTTGATATAACTCACCTTAATTCAATTCCTCTACCTTTATTTGACGAACTAGAAGAAGTAAGGGTTTGTTCCCATATGGGTCCTTCAATTTGTAGTTTAGTGAGTCCAGAGAAGGAAAACTCAGTGGTTTTTCATGTTTAGAGAATCTAAAAAGAACTTAAAGGCGACTCCATGGTTGTCCTTTTTAATGATTTTAGTCTCTGATGTCCAAAAAGGTATAAAATGATACGATGAAGAACTATTATAATCATGGTTGATTAGAGTGTTCCTTTTTTGTAATTAGTCTCATGAGGTCGAAAAAGAGATAAACTATCACCTGAAATATTCCCTTTCAAACCTTTTGACAAGTGTGAAAAGAAGCAAGATCACTCAAAAATATTTTCATGTTTAGAGAGTCTAAAAAGGGATTAAAGGAGAATCCAAAGAGTTCCTTTATCATTTAACCTTTATGAGTCTGAAAAAGTGATAAAAGTGTACTTGGTCACATTCTCATGTATTTATGAGCATGAGATAGAACAAAGACTAAGATAGGTATCTTATTCTCATGTATTTATGAGAACAAGAAAGAACAAAGACTAATCTCGTTCCAGAAAAATACTACTATGTTACAATGGCAATGACCTTCGAATGAGGATCACTCCTAGCAGCGTGTCTCTCTAGAGATATTTTTCCCCCAACTTATTTGGCTGAAGTTGGTGGTTTTTCTTCAGTATGATGTCCAGAGGCTAGAGACCTTCCCCCCAAGCGTCTTTTCATTCGGTGACTCCTCTTATTTCCTCTTTTAGGTTTCTGGTTACCAATGGAAACTTTTTCACAAGGCAGAGGAAAAGAAGGTTCAAGTAATCGATCCAGAGTGAGAATCGATCATAAAGGAGGGGGGTTTGTTTCATTTTTTAATGATATTGACATAGACAATGAACTATCCTCATCAATACCAAGTACTACCAATGGATGAGATGAATCGAAAGATTGTCATGCTGGAGTAGAAATCATTTTTAAGGTGGAAACTTGCACAGTGGGAGGAGTAGGCAAAGGAAAAATCCCCATGAGTGAGGAATCCTTGAGAAGACCTACACTTACACTCTCAAAATTATTCTATCCTAGAAAAGGGACATTATTTGTTGTGACATTGTTGAGATATGGAGTTTTATACTCAAGTTGGTCAATATTGATAATCTTTCCTTGATGTGGAAATTGTAAGATACAAAACACCGAAGATGTGATGACAGTCAGTTCATAGAACCAACTACAACCAAGTAAAAAATTATAATTGAGGGGTGCGCCGAATAGTTTGATATCAATCAAAACAGTCTTACCCTTCAAAGACACAATGAAATATTGCAAGAGTCCATGAGGTTGGAAACCATGTCCATCAAACACTTTCAGGGTGGTAGGGGACAAGGTAAGTGTAGGATAACCAAGGGCTCTCCAACAAGGAAAATACATCACATGGGTTGAGGCTCCCTAATCCAAAACAGTACGATGGATGTTCTTTCCACCAACCAAAACTTGAATTTGAAATGATAAGTGGTGGGATACTCTCTCTTTAAAATAATCCATATTAAACGTAATTAGGTTCAACTCCTTTGGATCCATGGCTCTAATGGTTGACAACAGGGTTCTACGTTGACTTGGAAAGTGTTGTAGAACTTCAAGGGTTGTAATAGAGCAACGAGCTTGTGCCAAATATTCAACTATGTTGTAGTTTTGGGTAGCGCAGACATTAGGTTTAAAAGTCAGTTTTCAAATTACGCTCTTGGGAGGGTGCAATGTTGCGTCAGAAATCAGCTTCTCAATATGCAGAGGATTTGAAGATGGCTGAGGAGTAGAGTTATAAGGCTAGTCAAAAGCCTTCCCTTTAGTAATATCACCTAGAGGAGTGTCACAAGTATTTTCATGAGTTGTGACATTGACTATATTAAACATGTAAACCTTAGAGGTTCTTGTGGAAGCATCTCCATGGTGGGAATGACTTGGGTCTCCTCCTTGCTGAGGGATAGGTTTTTGTGCAAGAAAATGTTGTTGCTAAACCAATTGGGAGGTACCCTTCAGATATTTAATAACAACCTCACAATGAGGGAAGTATTTCATGTAGTGGTATTCTTCACAAATTATATAAGGAGATTTAGGTTTCCTTGTTGGTTGAGTATTAGTAGACTTAGAATTATCCTGCTTGTTAGAAGCTTTCTTGGATTTTCCATTGTTTTTATTCTTACCTCTTGGTTGTTGAGATGAATTGGATTGTACAACATTCACCTTGGAGGTTTGAACATGAGTGGAAGTAGGATTTTTTTTTGGAACGAAACCAAATTCTGGAGCAGGTCTTGACGGATCACTTGACAGACTAGGAGAATTAGGGATCATATTGTAAATTGTGTTAGACTCGGAGTAAACCAAGTTTGAATAATGCTCATGGATGATAGCCTACTCCTAAATAAATACATTTCCCATAGAAACATCATGGGTGATGGGAGGTAAGAGAGAATTTGTAAACCAATCCATGAGGAGTTGGTCTGGAATTGGAGCTTTAATCAACCATCATCGTCGTCTCCACTCATGATTATGATAAGAGATGTATGTGGAAGAGGATTGTCAGAGAGAGGTAAAACATTTTGTACCGGTCTTGTACCATATAGGAAACTAAAAATGCGTCAAGAAAGCCATAGTAACAGAGTTAAAGTTCACAAAAGAGTTGCACGATAGTTCAATGTACCATTTCCCTTCCACACCCATAAGTGTTCTCTGAAAAAGTCTAAGATGAAAAGAATATTCCATCAAAGAGTGGGAAGAACACCATAAGTGGAAAGTCATAACATGATATTTAGTATCCTCCCTGGGTTTTTCATCAAATTTTGGAATGTTGGATGGTAATTTGGTAGGGATAGTGGGCCAAAATGGGACATGAAGGATGGGATCGTTTGTTAAATGTGACAGATCTGGTAGATCTAACATAGCCAAGAATGGTAGTTGATACCGATGATAGCCATAATGCATAGAAACACCAGTAGGACTATATCTAGGTTGTGGCGAGGTGACAAAATTAGATGGTCCATGCATATACGATGGTTTTTTGAGTTGTCCAACTATGTAAGGTGGTTTTCCTATTTGTCCACCCATGTACTGTGATTTAACAGATGAACATATTAAATACTACGGTTGAACTGTTGGTCCCCCTATGTATGGAAGTGGAAGGGACTATTTCATTTGAATCATGGGGTTTACATATTGATAGGGTATAGTTCCTTGTGGAGGAATGCTCGTCGGAATGGGTTGACTGCACAAAGGATTCTCAACTCCTCTGTATAGATATACAGGATACATGCTAGTGGCATTAGGGATAGAAGGACTTGGAAGAGTGGTTTTTCCCCATGGTTGTTGATGTTTCAACCATGTAGGTTGCCCCCTAGTAAAAATGTTCCCTACAACTGAATGTTTCCCCCCAACTGAAGGTTGGCCTCACATCGAATATTGACTTCCAATGTAGGGAGTACTAATTTGTGATGTATGAGGTGGATGTTGATTAGCTTGTGTAACTATGGTTGTGAGAACTACTTGATCACTTTCCATTTGACCAATGGGATGATCAAGTAAAGCACTTGGTGTGTGCATGTGTGGAAAAAATGAAGCAGGAATATTACCTGGCTCATGTGCAAGAGGAGATGAATGAGTAAGTGGTTGAGTTAGGGTCACTTGGATAAAAAATATTTCTGGTAAAGAATAAGCACCAGAAGTATCAACTAGGAGAGTTGTGGAAAAAGATGAATTCACAAGTCCTTCAAGAAAAGAAAAAAATGGTCTATTCATGCCAATGGATGGTGTAGTAGTTGAACCAGGTAGTAAATAGTAAGAAGAAAAGGAATCAACATATCTCATGGATGGTGGATGAAAGAGTGATTTTCCAAGTGGATAAGTAAATGAAGGATTCACAAAATATGCCAAGCTTTCTAAGAAGGTTGGGACCAGTTCTTCAATGTGATGTCCACTTCCAGAAGCAATGCTCCCAGTTTCAGAAGTGTGATATATGACACTAAAGTTCCACAAACTGATATCTGGTTCTATGTGGATTGGCAAGATCACCCATTAGATCACTTATTTCATGAGGAATATATTATGCCCATCATGGTAGATGGTATAGACCTTCAACTTATTTTTTCTGATCAGAACTATCAAAAATATCATATTCACATATCTGATCAGAAATATGATGGGAATAAGTCTCATGAAGTTCTCTAACTAGTGTTGGTGGATATGGAGGTGTGGACTTCTCTGGAAGTACCTGTGAAGGACCTTATTCAAAATTAACACTCCTTTGAATGAATAATTTATTTGAAGTAGTATATAATAACAAGTATACATTCACTCCTTATGAATATCCAACAAAAATACACTCAATCTAAGATTCCATAGCTTTCCTCCTATCAAAAGAGATCATATCCCATGCACATGAACCGAAAATTATGTAGTGAGTGACTTTCGGTTTCTCCCCGCTCCAAGACTCATATGGAGTGACTCACTTGAATAATTTATGAGGAAATATATTCCAAGTGCAGGATTCACAACTGATAGTTTCAACCCATAACTTTGGAAGTAGTTCTCTAACCTGCAACATACAATTGGCCATCTCTTTCAATGTCTTGTTCTTTCTCTCCACTAGCCCATTATGCTATGGGGTATATGGAACTGTGTGCTACAATGCTATACCTATTTATAAAAAAATATGTTCAATATTCTTAGTCACATAATCTCCTCCATTGTATGTACAAAGCTTATTAATCCTCTTCCTTTTTTGGTTCTCAAGTATATGCTTGAAATATTTAAGACACTCAAAGACCTCATATTTTAATTTGAGAAATTAGACCCATGTATATATCAAAAAATCATCAATAAAAGTAAGAACATAATTAGATTTATTGATCGATGGGAGTGGGAAAGGACCTATAATGTCACTGTGAACTAGCTCTAGAAGTGATGATGCCCTCAATCCTTTACCTATGGTCAGGTTATCCTCATGATGTTTTCCTAGTATGTAGCCCTACAAAACTCCATCTTTGTATTGAATGTGAGGTAATCAATATACCATTCCACTCTTACTAAGATAATCTAAACATTTAAAATTCTGATGCCCAAACCTATCATGCTAGAACCTAGACTCTTCATTATCATGCATTAGAAGAGATACATAATCATATCTATGTCTAAAGTGAGAGAAGGTGTACAATATGGAATGGTGATTAACCTGACCAAAAGCAATTTTTGAACCACTTGACAAGTAAGAAATAATAACTGAGTCCATAGTGAAATCCACCTTCTTCCCTAACCTAAATGAGTGATTTGTTAGATGGAGAGGAGATTCACTGAAAGATTTGGAACAGACATGTTGGCCCTCGACCAAGTTTTGAGAGAACCTTGGTCATGCTTGAAAATTTTTGGGACTTCGACGGGCTGGTCGAAGATGGAGCACCCAGGCGAAGCAGAGATTATGGGATCTCACCCATTTTGCGATATTTTTTCACTTTTAGGGTTTATGTAATGAGTATGGGATGTCGTCCCATGGGTTTACCCATGCTTAGGCCCCTTTTTTTAATGTATAAATAAGTAGCTAGGTGATGTAATTGAAGGCATTAGTGGATTACTAGCCATTGATCGACTTAGTGCTTGGCTAGTTGGCTTTGTGCACGAATGAGTTAATACTTGCAGAGCTAAGTGCAAGTGTTTTGTAAGTTCTTTGTGTGTAGACGATGTAAGGGTTGATGCCTTGATCTAATTTGGGGAAGGAGGATCTAGCTAGGTGAGCATAAATCTCCTGTCCTTTGTAGAGTTGGATCTGTGGCTTGGTGCATGTAAGAAGATTGGAAGAAGCTAATAAAGCAAAAGAAGAGTTGGTGGATGTAGCCCCACACTAGGGTGAACCATGTATATCCTATGTTATGGTGATTTGTGCAATGTGCTCATGATTTTTATGATTATGTATGCCTAGTGCACTGTTCTTTATGCATGATAGATAGATTCATGAATGCCTAGTGTTTTATGATGTGAATGAATGTTAGATCTGAACTTATGATAAGTTCTTAGAAGTGTTTGATCTGTTTATCACAATGATGTTTTGTATTTAGGGTTTAATATTCGATGTGAAAAGAATTTAAGAACTAATCAATACTATTGGATAAGTTCTTTTTTGAAGTGTGTAATCACATATCTATGTCCCAGCTAGGTTGTAGACACTTGAGTCCTGCAACACCCTTGCCTCTACCTTAGGTGAGACTTCATCTACTTCATAGGTTTTGGAAAAAGGGTCGATAGTTAGGGTTTTTTTGGTGCATTATTTAAGTGTTGAACCCTGGCTCTGCCCCCGTGCCAACAAATGGTTCTATTGCCAGGACCTGAAGCTATGATTGCTAGGAATTGAAGAAAAGAAAAATCTATGTGAATAGATATTTTGTTGTAGTTCACAGTATTCTACCTGAATTGTGAAGCTCTGTGCTAAAAGAGAAACCTGATATGAAGAAAAGAGGGAAGATCTTAAAGATTTGTGCTCTGATAAAGGTAAGATAAGTGGATTTTTTTTCTTTGAAAGTATAAATTTAGGTATGTTTGGTAGATTTTGTCCTAGTATGAAAACTAGGGAAGAACTAGAAGAAAGAAGATTTGATCTGAATAAATTGGATAGAGATAGTGAAAGATATGGTATTACTATGCATAGAGATAATTTTTGTACTATCAAGTGGATGCATGACCCTAAAAAGAATTTTTGCAGATTGCAGGTCCATCACTATGGTCCTAGTGCGTAGTATAGGAAAGGTTGGGAATCGTTTAAAAGAAAGAGAGGATTGACACTATGTTATAACTGCAGAAGACCAAGACATCTTGCTAAGGAATTCCCTAGTGTAGTTCCTACTTATCTTTGTTGTAAAGCTGTTGATTGTGAGGTTTTGGATTTCCCTAGAATGATTGCTAAAGTTGAAAATATGAACATGAGACAAGAAAACCATGAAGAAGGTCAAGAAACTAAAGAAATGTTAGAGAATCATAGAGAATCAGAGACTATATTATTACATAAGAGAGAAACATTGAAGGATCATAGAGACATCAGTTTACCAGAGATCTTAAAATAGAAGGAGTGCATAGAAACAAGAATAGGAGGCTTCGACATAGACTGTGTTCTGGATGAGGAAACACAGGTGAATATCATGCCAGAAAGCACTTGGGAAATTTTGGGAAATGCTACTATGATTCCTTCATTAGGAGGGATAGGATTGTTTAAAGGAAATATGGTAACACTATGTGGAAGACTTACTCATGTGCCTATGGTTTTCCATGGAACATCAACTGAATAATAATTTGAAGTCATTAAGTTTGTGGAGAACAACGCCCCGTTTTCACTTTTGTTAGGAAAGATATGGATTGAGAAAGATCGTATCTGGAGGAAAGTAGAGGAAGGAGCTACAAAACATAAAAATAATGAATTAAGGGACTTTATAGCCAAGAAAATATAGAGACTAATACAAGAACAAGAGGACAAGTCAAAGCAACTGAGAGCCAGAGAGTTAGTTGTCGAAGTTGCAAGAATGTAGTAAGGCTTGAAAACCTTATCTATGCAGGAGAGAATAACACCTACCCCAGAAGTAGTAAGAGAAGAGATATTACATTCAAAACCTTTGAGAGAACATCAGTAGTGTGAAGTTACTATGATAAGAGGAAATAAGAGTGAGAATGGAAAAAGGAACCCAGAGACTCAGATTATAGGAAAGAAGGAAAGAAAGCTTAGTAAGAAGAAGGCAAAGTTAGAAAAACTTTAGGAAGCTCCAGAGAAGAATTCACAGAAGGCAAGCTTGCAGAACTTGAACCTCGCTGGTTTAGCAGAACTACGCAAAAAGGAACTTCACCATAATAAAGATATATGACCGTTGGAGGCATTCCAACCATTAGAATGATGCTCTAGCATGTTTAGAAATGTAGTTATTGCTAGAAAATATCACCATTGGACCATTGAGACCGTTCCATAATAGATGGATTGAGGTATTCCTACTCGTTGGAGCAATCTGTTACGACGATTGTCTATTTATTCCATCGAATGTCGCACCGGGACTACTTTTGCAAATTGAGATATTTGAGATAATAGAGAATTTATCACACACTGTGTTGTGTTGTCTAGACCTTGCCATTGAATTGAACACATTGAGTATCTGTTCTCCTACCTGAGTTCTTTGACTACAAGTGTGCTTGTCAGGTGACCTTAGCACGGTAGAGAAATCCATAGAAGAGATATTGATCGACCTTATGGCTGGGAAAGTTATGTCTGTAGGTATACAGGCATCGTCAATGAGTGGATTACAAGCATCCCCCTGGACTGGACATTGATTTGTGTCATCTTGAACCGTGACAAAGAAGAAAATAAAGCACCGTGACGATATTGTGAATGCAAAGCAAATCCCATCGGTCTTTCCCAACTATATCCCTCCCTTGGCCCATCACTCTTTCCCAACTATATACTGCCCTTGGCTACCATAGTTAGTCATGATAGCATCCCAAGGGATTTCGAGTACACACTCATCACTGCGTACCTCCTGAAAGGGATACGGGCAATAGGACCGTAGCTGGGACTGATCACAGCTCTAAAGATGAGTGAATTCAACCTCAGAGATAAAAATAATTATGTGATGCTCGCACCTCATCATTACCTAATGAAGATGACTGGGAAGAAGCCCAATATATTTCCCCACCCATGGATCAAGGAGATTGCAAGATCGATGATCTTGAACTTCATGAAGATCCCTTGCTTCGAAAGACGTTAGGAGGTTAACGTGTGCGTTAAAATGCTCCTGTCGTGCTACCATGGTGGGTGTCTTTGGTTGGATAGGCACATCACTGTGGATCTAACGCTGATCCACCTGATCACCGAACTAAGCATGCAAGGACCAGACCCTCGGAAATTCTACCCAGGGAAGACATTAGATCTCACCTTGGCACAACGCATCAAGGAGGCGTATGGAGATGTGTAGAAAGGGAAGTGAGACTACAAGGTAGCCTCCATATAGGATGGTGTAGTTCACCTAGATTATCAGTTGATAGTGGGAAAAATTGTTAGAAAGAACCACCCTACACAAGAAATAGGATTCGTAGTTGACCTTCCAGGGAAGTGCATCAAAGGGATGCAGATGAACTGGGAGAGCTACCTCATCAATGAGTTGGAGAAGGACTGATGCGAAGAGAAAGACCAAGGTTATGAATTCCACTTCAACTGGTTATTGATTCTCATAGAATTTTTTTCTTGGGAGATGTTGGAGGGAGCAACATTCCTTGAATTCGAACCATCAGAACCACTGGACGCAAGGTTCAGCACATTATGGTATATAAGAGACATGGAGAAGCAATGGAAATCAAATGCGGTGTTCGACACTTATTACTTACAGCTCAAGCATGCCATTGAATCATTCCCCCAAATGACCCCTAACACCTTGCATACATATAGGCCACTAGAAAAGTTTCACACAGACCAACACTTTATTTACATCACTAAGCAGAGGGACGAAAGAAAAGAGGATTTGCATTCCTACTACAAATCGACTGATGAAGACATGGAGGAGATAACAAAAGAATTGCCGACTGAATTCCTGGTTCTAGTGGAAGATACAAAGCTATTCAAACCCGACATCATCGAAATCCCTTTGGTCACCCAAACCAAGTATGATGGACCAAGAAGTACTAAGAAAAAGAAGAAGGAGGAGGAAGTGCATTACATAGATAGTGAAGAGAAGGACAACGCATCATAGGAAACTACGCCTGACTCACTTGGAGAAGGAGGAGGTGAGGAAGTAAACCAAGAGAAGGAAGGGGAAGAAGACAAGAAAGGAAAGGGAGAAGTAACACCGCCAAAGGATCCCCTTTAAGAGGCTGAAACATCCAAGAAAAGGAAGGGTTCTCCATAGAAACCCTTAGCGCGGAAGAAGTCCCAAGCCAATAAGCCTCAGTCACAGAATGTGATCACCATGGATGATGTTGGCCTCATCATTGTAGTTGTAGAAGATGCTTGAGAGGGTATCTTGTAGTGACATGAAGAAAAGCAGGAGACAATGTATGAAAGAATCAAGGTAGAGCTGAAGGGGGTACAATAAGCTATCTATTCGAGTCACATAGTGTTTACTGTGTCATCATCATCAGAATGTGTAGAATTGGGAGATGATCTTACCCACTTGTGAAGGATAGAAGATGAGACAGAGGCTTTCCTTCGTTGAGTCCAGGAGGAAAAATAAAAGGCCACAGAGGCCTTGAAGAAAGAAAAGGAGGAATCTGTAGAGAAACTTCGGGTTGTGTAGCAAGAAAAAGATGACATTAGAGAAAATTTCGAGGAGGAAAGAGAGAAAATCTAGAAGGAGAACTACTAGTTTCTCATAGAGAAGACTATGGTTAGAGAGGTAGTAACTAGATCACTTCGCTTTGTGTCGGGATTGGCCTAGATAGTAGAAGAGATAGAAGAGAGCCAATTGGGGAAGATCACTAAAACCATTTAGAAGCTTCAAACAAGAGTTGCAGAGCTAGAACATTAAGAAGTGTTGAGCACTCTACAAGATGTAGGAGATCAAAGGGAAGAAAATGCCACTAGCACAGTAGAATTAATCAGGGTGTTGGCCTTAGAATGAAAGCAACTCAGTGATCGAAGTGCGCAGACCTATGAGAGACTTGTATAAAACCTAGAGCGAAGGAGATTAGAGGCATAGCTCTAGGAGGAAAAGAAACAGGCATCGATAATACAAGCATAGCTAAAACTGCTTACTGCAGTGGAGAAGATGAAGAGGTCACAGGAGTAGCAGGGAGTTCAGTAATAGGTCACTTCCATCTAGAGCAGAGTGTCGATTGAGGTGACATAGAGACTCCAGCTGATGAAGGATGAAGATTGCACACTTTTTGACGAGCTCGAGGGACAATGATCACAGTTGGAATAGGTGGTTGCAATAGTCGAACAATGCCTGAAAGGTCCTATCACTGAGAAAGTCATTCAAGAGCTCATCAAGTAGGAGGCTCTGATGAAGCATCAAGTTGAGGAAGATCGATCTAAGATTGATGCCTTTGAGGCAGTGTTGCCCAGATCAGAGTGACTCAAGATGAGTCACACGTGAGTGTTGGGGTCCAGTTGGCCCTCAACCAAGTTTTGAGAGAACCTTGGTTATGCTTGACCATTTTTGGGACTTTGACAGGCTGGTCGAAGACGGAGCACCCAAGTGAAGCAGAGATCATGGGATCTCACCCATTTTGTAGGATTTTTTGTCTTTTAAGGTTTATGTAATGGGTATGGGATGTCGGCCCATGGGTTTACCCACGCTTAGGCCCTTTTTTGTAATGTATAAATAAGTATCTAGGTGATGTAAGTGAAGGAGATTACTAGCCATTGATCGGATTAGTGCTTGGCTAGTTGGCTTTGTGCATGCATGAGTTAATACTTGCAGAGATAATTGAAAGTATTATGTAACTTCTTTGTGTGCAGATGGTGTAAGTCTTGTGTTGGGTTACGAAAAAGGTATAAATATCTTCCTTTTTCCCACAGTTCATGATATGATTTTGATTGATTCTTTAGATAGTTAGGGATAAATAGGAAAGAACATGATTAATATGTCCTTTAGGGGTGTTATTGAAGTTTTATTAAATATATACTAATTTATGATTGGAATGTTTTGATTTTGTTGCAGAATTGGATAAATAACTGTCAAAAATAACCAAAGAGATTTTGGCTATGCGCAAGCTATTGGAGGTTGAATACTTTTTAGGCGCAAAGAAGTTTTGAAGATAATGCATTTTCTATATTGTAACTTTATAATAGTAAAGTAATCCTGAGGATATTTCGATCCTCATGATAGCTTGATTTACCCAGACTATTGTAATATATAAGAGGGTAATAGATCCAGAAAAAACAAGAAAAAAATGCATTCAAGTATTTAGATTCAGAATTGCTCTGCGCAAGAAGTTCTTGTAAATGTTTCATCATCTATAGAATCAATGAAAGTTTTGAGTGTTTCTACCATTTCTGTGTTCTGAGTTTCTTGTAGCACTACTTCTGAAGACTGAGGGCCCAGTCTGAAGGAGCTACTGTCTCATTCTGTAATAGTATTAGTTCGAAGTTTGATTTCTATTTTGTGATTCAGATCTCTTTTACAATAGCCAAGGATAAATGCATATGTTTGTTAACGATTTTATGATTGTTTGCATATAGAAGACAGACATTTCCCTCAAGTATTAATGATTGTCATTAGGATTTCCATTTCTGAAATTGTTTCTTGGCAGTTCCTCACATTTTCATCTGCGTTGTTCCTTTTCCTTAGATTTACGATTGTTGTTCCTTTCGGTTAAAGTTACAATAGTTGTTCCTTTCGGTAAAAGTTACGATAGTTGTTCCTTTCGGTAAAAGTTACATTAGTTGTCCCTTATGAATAAATTACAATTGTTGTTTCGTTCTGTAGATAGAGTAATTCGTTATTTCCTTTCCAGTAATCAGAATTCATAATTAATAGTTAATTCTGCAAGTCCTTACTTAGATTCAATTACTTCTTTTTAGTTAAGAGAATTCAATAGATTGATTAGTTCCTTTCCACTTTATAGCATCTTAGTAATCAGATTTCAATTCCATTATTTCTTAGAATCTTTGGTGAAGGTTTGAGGAACTACACACCTACCACACTTAGAGGGGGGGTGAATGAGTGTGGGGCTCTTTTTCCCAAAACTGCCCTCTTGCACAAAAACTCATCAATTAGCATAACATTTATTTATTACCCATTGTTGTCATTTATAACCAGTTAGATGTGAGCACATATCAGCAACATATATCAGCAATATATCATCAATAAGTCATCACCACAATGAACACAAAGAACACAAGATGT
>JZKD02S0195846.1:573545-602992 GCA_000966675.3 Picea glauca | reverse complement strand
ATTCCTCCTAAACAGTAGGAAAAATGGAAAAAATGAGTATGTCACTAAGTATGTAGTTGAGCATGTACCCCAACAAGAAATAGGGTTGTCAAAAACTTTAATGGCACTCTAATTGTCACAGTAAATTGTATTCTAGGTCTGTATAGGAAATTGAAGTTTACCTATAAGTTGGAAAATCCATACTACCTCTTTACATCCATGAATGGTGCCACGATATTATACTTATGTAGTCGAAAAGGAGACTACCTTATGTTTTTTGCATGACCAAACCAATGGTCCAGTGTTGAAGAGAAACAAATAATCAAAAGTGTACTTATGATAATCACTATCACCTACCTATTCATAGGTGGTGAAGCTGACTATAAAACATGAACTTCTACAATAGTTGATACCAAGATGAGTGGTACCTTTGACATAGAGAAAAATTCTTTTGACTTATTTCTAGTGGATTTCTCTAGGATTCTACATAAAAAAAGAAACCATACTAACAACAAAGGAAATTTTAGATCAATTTTGAGTAAGAAAAATGATACTACCGACCAGTTGTCGATAGATTGTAGCATCGACTTTAGGTGTTTGACAATTTTTCCCCATCACAACTCTAGATTGAAAAGGAGTAGCACATGTCTTAAAATTAACCATGTTAAAATGTGTCAAAAGATCCATTACATATTTAGATTAAGAAATGAAAAACCCATGAGATAGTTGTATTACTTGAAGACCCAAAAAATAATGCAAAATACCAATATCTATCTTGTTAAAGGAATCATCAATTTGTTTCTTCAATCTAAGAATGAGATCAATGTTATTTCTAGTTATGACAAGGTCATCAACATAAACAATAACAATCAAAGTGTTTCCATGAGTATGGATTGCATATAATTTGTGATCAGATTCACAACATTTGAAACCAAGTTATAGAAAAAAAATGTTGATCTTAGAATACCATGATCTAGGAGCATGTTTCAAACCATAAAGGTACTTCTGAAGTTGAAAAACCAAGGTATAATCTATCACAAAACCAAGAGGCTATTCCATGAAAATTTCTTCAAATAGGTATCCACAAAGAAAATGACTCTTCACATCCATCCGATGGATCTGTCATCGAAATCGAGTAGCAAGGGAAAGAATCAATCAAGTATTGTTCATATTTGCAATAGGAGAAAAGGTCTCAGTGTATTTGATGCCTTCTTGTTGAGAAAATCCTTTCACAACCAAGTGAGATTTATGACACTCAAAAACACCTTTAGAGGTTTTTTTTTTTCTTGTAGACCCATTGACACTTCACAATGTTCTTCCCTTGATGTTGGGGAACTAAATCCCAAGTGTGATTCTTCAACAAAGAATTCATTTCTATCTATATAGTTTTAACCCATTTAATTATTCCTTGGGCATCGAATTAGGTAACAGGATCAAAGTTTTCAAGAACATGAGTCATTAAAGCAATGTTTCCATGCTTCTTCAGACTACAATTTTGTTGACCTAAATAAATATTACCAACATCAAGACTAGTATCTTTAATGTTCTTGGAAGCCCATCTAGGTAGGAAAGAAAGAGGTGATTTTTTTTTCACTATATAAGGTTGATCATAATTTGGAACATTTTTGTTCAAAGGAGATGGAAGACAAGGAGAAAGGGAAATTGCCTAACTAGTTGACTCAAAGGTCGAAGCTCTAGTCAAAACAGTAATAGAGTTCGACTATCCAATCGAAGGACTGCAAAAATAGAATAGGAAAGCCAAAGTTAAAAACAACATCAAAGTGATCATCCTGTAATAATCTAGAGGAAGAATTCAACAACTTGATGCTATAAGAATTCTCATCAAACCATACATTTCTTTTGGTAATTATCTATCATTTGATTGGGTCAAATAGTTGACAGGTTTTACACTCTTTAAACTATCCAATCATGATACAAGCATGACTCTTTCCATGCAATTTATTTCTAAAATCATTGTAAATATAATCCCATAAAACACATCCAAACACACGGAGGTGGTCAACTAAGGGATTCCTTCCACACAATCGCTTGACTGGAGTCAATGAAGGAAAAAATGAAATTGAGATGCAATTGAGTAGATAGTTTTCACAATAGATAGCTTCATCCTAAAAACAAGGAGGAAAATCATTGGCTTGTAAAAGAAATCTAGGCATTTCGACTAATGTTTGTGTTGATGGGGATAAATTTACCTACAACAATAAGGGGTACTCCCTGGTACATGGTCCCAATTAGACTATGTACCATTTTCTTTAGGAGACCCATCCAGATTCAGGCCCGACCTCCATTTATAGTGATAAGGGGTGATTGGATGGTTGGTAAATGAAAATATAAATGCATATGTAGTCTAGCTAGATGCATAAATAAATATAGCTATCATATCCTAGAGAGGAGAAATCTACATTAAGCAAATGAGTGGCTGAAAATTAAACTAATATTTGTAAATGAATTCATTTAGATAGTTTTTAAGAAGTCGCAAAGTTATACCACACATGTATGCAAATATATAATCACATTAGTCGAGATCATAGTATCACATACAGAAGGAACTCATATTCTTAGGATTAAATATTATAAGAAACTAGAAAAGTTGGGACAATGATATCAATTTGCATAAGAAAAGTATATAGAAAAAAATATATTCTTACAACACATGTAAATAATGGACAATCTCTATCAGAACTAGCCCTGAGGTATTCTCAATTTTAGTTAACATGGTAATATCTCCAAAATAATTTAATGAGTATACAATGCTTGAAGATCCCCTTCAAAATGTATATCTTCCTTTACTTATAGGAATTTGCAAAACTTGTTGAAAATGTCTTCTTGAATTCTCCAAGAAGCAGTTACAAAACCTTTCATATTCCCTCACTAGATATTGACATGTGTAAGAGTGAGGATGAAACTAAGGGTAATTTGAAAAATAAAAATAGAATACAATTGTTAGAAAATCCAAATGCTCTATTTTATCTCATTCATTTGATTCAGAATGTGTAGATGTAGTTGTAGCATACATTTTTTTATATTTCCTCTTCTTCTTATTTCCTCTATGATTCTTCATGAGATTTATCTTCATAGGTGATCCTTCCTATGGGTTTTCCTTACTGTCTAGCAATGACTTCATCGCAATTCTAAGCTTTGTAGTGGACTTCCTCATCCTCCCAAGAATTCGAGGTATATTCCCAAGTGTGTTTAATTTGACTACAATAATCCTTGACTATTTTCTTAGGGTCATGCTTCTGAAATATTTCCTCTTCAAAGACATATGAAAGTAGTGTATCTACTTTAGCATAGGCCTATTTGATGCTTCCAAATGAGTATAAGCCGACCCACATTGGAAGCTAGGTCTAGATGGGCTTCTTGTCTCAATACAACACCGCCCCAACTCCGTGAATTATAGTTTGATATGCAATTTCTTGGAGTACTAGTATATTGGGTACAAATCTCAAGAGTAGATGGGGGGATTTGGTGGCCCCATATATCCTTATGTAGGTTATGTTTTCCATAAGGTATTGTTACACGTCAAAATTACTCACTTCGATGATGTCTCATTATCATTATCGCAAGTGTCGCCCTTTTGTCGTAAGTGTCGCAAAATCATATTGTCATCTCGCCTATGTCACATTACAGATGACATCATAAAAACAATTGAGATATCCTCTAAGATTCGTTAGAAGATGAAAATATATATTTTGGAAAAAAGTACAAACTTTTACCTTGAGAAATTACCATCATTAAAGTAGTTTTGGAGATCAACACTCCCATGCACAATTGCAAGGTTAGCTAGTGCTCCTTGCCCTCTTAGCAGGGAGCACTGCAATCCTCTGTGGCCCATTTTGAGGGAACACCAACCCGTTGAGAAAATCTTGGGAATGAATCCCCCTTATCTCTAAATAAAACTGAGAAATATCTGAGTCAGTTTGGTTCAAATCCAATTTTAAGGTTGGATCTAAGGGGAGTTCCACAATTGATGGAGTAATATCCTCAATTTATCCCAAGAATATCTAAGGTGGTTAAGACTCTCAAATCCTATGTTGTTGCAAGAGTTGGTTATAGGCTATAATAGAGCCAAGACTTAGCGCATTTTGAATGAAATAATAATTTTTTGATTGATCAGTCATATGAGGCTTCTAGAACTAGGTCCGAAACAAGTCTTTCAATCATTTATAAATCAGAAAAGAAAAGGCATAACCTCGTTTTCCTAATTTAATTAAAATAAGAAATATGGATAGAAGATAGGGGATGAAAGAGACTGAAACAAAGAGTTAGGTATCTAATTCCGATAAGTCTAATTTTTATTTCAACATAGGAATTACAAATAACTTCGAAAGACAAACATGCATATATATATAACTTGTAATCTAGGCATGAACAATCAAGCTACAGGTCTTATTTTTCTCACAGCATAAACAGAGGAAAAGCTAAACCTAACAGGCTTCCCAATAAATGACCACAACAATGGTATTACTGAATTAGAGTCATTACAAGATGAATATGTAAAAGAAGGAAGAACGAATGAATGTAAACCTGAGAAAATAATACAAGAAAAGAAAGAATTACACAGTGACGAGGTATAGAATCTCTTGGCATTTTGTTCTATATTTGTTGAAATAAATGGAATTACAAGCCTATTCCCCAAAAGGCTCTCAAGTTGTTCCCCCCTTGCTCAAATAGATCTACAATATATTTATTTATACAAAATTTGTCTCAATTGAAAAAACCTTTGGGTTACCCACAACCTCTGCCTAAAAATAGAATATGATTTTAATAGTATGCATACATTATTGGTTTTCAATTGGAGATTTTGGTGCTTCATCTGAATCTTCGTTTGTTCACAGATGTATTTACTATATTTTGTCCAACATATATTTGTTACAATTACCATAATCATTGGCACCTTGATTGTTGTTGTTGATTGTTGTAACACTTTTTTATGCATGTTAAAGCTTCCATGTTCTATTTCTTTTCATGAGATACAAATCTAGTATCCTTCGTATTAGTGATATGGATTTATTGCAAAAAGAAGGATAGTTCTTATTGTTATGTACTCATTATCCAACAGTCTGTAATATGCCCTTAAGACATTCATCAATAGCCCAAAACTATGTATTTTGCAGCTCGAAATCCATAGGCACAAGTCTACCTCCAGTCATTACTCAAATATATCTCTAGCATCATTATCCATATTTAAATGCATGTTGATGTTCTTCATTACACTAGATGTTTCTTTGCATATGGGAAACGATTGGGAAAAATAAAAAGTTTCCAAAGACTATTATTGAATAGTACTACTCCCACTCGAACATGTCTACATCAGTAAACCTTTGACCCTTTTCTTTTGGCCTTCTCATTAAATATATAACATTGGGCACCGTTTTCATGAGGTTGCAAACCTGAACCATATGGCCATGAAAAATTTGTTTCCTGTGCCTTCTTAGATGCTCATCTACACCAGTTACAGCAAAATCCGTTGGATTCATTACTACAGGCAATAGAATTATCATTTATGTACCATTTGCACATTAAGGTATTGATGCTAATAACGCACATGAAAACTTGTTATGTAACACAAATGAATTGCACAAGCTCTCTATAGTTCAGGATAAACCCTTGCATTCCTCAACTCTTTTGCATATCCTTTATTTAACAATATGTTCTTGGAAAATACACACCTATCAAAAACAAACTTAAGAAAAAAATATTCCACTTGTAATTTGTTTTTCATGATAAGAAATTTTAAATCAGTGTAATCAGACGTGGTAGACTTGAACTACAGTGGTAGCAAACGAACGGGGCAGGGAATGAAGTCTTCCAACAAATTCCCATCAACATGTTTTGAGTATATGGATTCCATGCTAAGCACTACCAAATCAAGATTCAAGTCATCGACAACCTCTCAAATAATAGCAATAGGATTCTTGCCTTCACCAAGTCTCTCCATCAAGCCAAACTCCTCAAAACCACCTTGAGCTAGATGCCAACAGATACTGGATAATCGTGCATCATGATCTGCTATTGCATCCTTTCTATTTTCATCAATAACAACAACAATGATGTCTGAACCATATTTATTTTCCAATGCGTGTGAATACTCAAAATCTCGGATTCTGCCCATTTTATTTTTGACAGAGGGTTTTATCGTTTGACATATGGAACATTTAACCCATCAACGTTTTATGCGTAAGGCTGGAACCCCGGTTTTGAGCCTTCGAGATTTGGGGGAAAGGAGGAGTGGCTTATTAGCATTCTTCCGACAGTCAAAATCCCAAAAAGGAACATGGCGCTTATGCATAACCCTTTTAGCGATTTTCTTGGCACGTATTGTACTCGTTTTGGGCCTCCTCATGAGCTCTTCCTCCATGTGGCTTAATTTGTGGCACTTCAGAGCTTGGTCTCACCCGATTGGTGTGATATCGTGGGTGTTTGGCCCTGGTGCTACCATGGATTCTCTCCTTGGAGTTTTTTATGAGTTTTCTTGTGACTTGGCATGCGTATGGCTTTCACTGGATAGTTGGGAGATTGGGACATGAAGGATGGTGGACCCAACAATTTTTATAAAAGAGAATAGGTGCAAAGGGTTTCGATAAATCAAACTTTAAAGTCAAATAAAATATTGATTTAAAATTATATAAAATAATTTTAAAATAATATAAGAAACAAAACTTATAGTTTGGTTTTTTGTAATTTGACACTTTTAGGCTTATTTTGACAATCAAAGAATTGCGAACTAAGACAAATAGGAGACCTTCAGAAACTTCAAAGATTTGATATTTTGGCCAATTATGACGCAAGGCTTTGAGATTTTGATGGTAGAGAAACTCGATGAAAATGGCGATAGGTTTAGAGGTTTTACTACACCGAAAAGGTTTGCATCGGGTGGTGCAAGGACTTAATGCTTCTACAAGCTTACACCAGGCGATAAATTTCTAAAACTAACTAGCACAACTAACCTAAATTTCAGCGAAAGACACTAAGTTTAGAAATTTTCAATATTTCTTCCAACAACCTATATAAGGAGGCATTCTCATGGTGAAAGGGGGAGAATAATTAGTGAAACGTATTTTCATTTGGATGGTGGATCGTTCGAGCAAGGGGTTGGACAAGGAGAGCTTGGTGAGGCTATTACATATGCATCTACAATTTGTAAGAAACTTATTTTGTTCTCATTAATACATGTGCTTGGCATGTTTCCTTCAAGATTGTGTACATTTGCATGAACTTGTCATTTGGATAAATATAGATTTAAACTAATCATGGTAGAATAGAAAGTATGCTTTGTCTTCATTGTTCATTAGATTGCAGGACTCGTTAAAGGATTTGGAAATCAAGACCAACTTGGACTGAGTGAGGAAAAACTTCGTAAAAGGGTACTCATACTTTCTTCCTCTTCTCTATTGACTAGATTAGCTATGTTTAAAGGAAAGTCGGTGCTCAAAGTTAGCACTTTTCTATCTTGGTTATAGGGGTCTAAGATCCAAGAGGGAAGTCACCTGTCCCAAATTGTTTCTGTTTACCCGTCCTGCATTTTTTAATTGATCCTTCACATTGTGAAGGAAAGCTATGCTCCAGTTGAACAACCTTGGCTCCACACATTGTAGAGAATAAGACATTTGAGATCTTGAAGCCAAATTTGCACTGGTGATGCCTGCCAAATTAGTGATGGAAAACAAAATGGATTGAAGAGACAAATCTCCAACCTCTTTGATCATGATTCAGCTTCCAACCGATCGTGACCCTTGAATACAATGATTTTCCACATACACTTCTCCAGGCACCAGAACTTCCCGCTGTCCAGATAAAATGATGGGAGACCCTCTTTTCGAGAGGTCAATCAAAAAGTATACATCCTATAGCTCGATTTTGAGCATTTGTGGCCCAATCTAAAACACCAGTTCAATATCATTCCACAACCCAATCATATACTCAAGTAAAAGGATTTCCTTTTTCATCTTTTGCAGCTTAAAGTACTTGAGGAGGTCACAATTCCTCAAAGCAGCTCTTGTTTGGGGATTTTACAACACGACTATGTCATCGAGGTCATGCTCGTGCTCCTTCCACTCAATCATGGATTTTATCAATGCAAACCGCAAGAACATTCAATTAAGAACCATTAATCATCTCATCATAGCAAAAATTTGGGTAATTTTAGCTTAAATATTAGTTAAATTTTTTATTCTGCATCAACGCTCCCTTAAATGCATACACAAAGTTCTAGCGCTACCTTGGAGTGCATACCAGGGTGATGGAACCATGGTCGGTGCTCCCCTCATCCCTTTGAGGGAGTGTTGATATGTTTCAGCACCTAGGGATTCCTACAACACCAAAAATGAAACAAAAAAACTACCTAAAATGAAATGTTAAACCATACAAAATTTTTGGAAAGAGTTAAATACCAACCTGATCTGGACGAAAGTAGAAACGTCTGAGCATAGCTCTGATCCCAACAACTTCAAAATCTCTCTCCAAAGTCAAATTTACAACAGGTAGAATATTTTGGCACAAATGAAATGGTAAAAACATTTTTTAACCCTATTTCATTGATATAGACTCCATTTTTGCTAACCTATAGTCTATTTCGGGTTTTAAAATCATTTTGGAGATGTCACTAATACCTTGGAATGCAGATTTGTCATCACTTGCAAGTCTTGAAGTGATGTTATTTTGATTGACCTTGTCACATTGACAAGCATGGTCTTAGTTCCTTCTCATGCTCAAAAAAACATGATAATGTAACCAAGTAGAATTTTATCTCCTTTTCGCACTCATAAGGATATATGAAAAAGGAACCCCCCAGAATCTTCTTTAAGCTCTTTTCAGACTCTCTAAACATGAAAATATTGTTGAGTGATCTTGCATCCTTTCACACTCATTTAAAAATGTTTTGAAAGGGCATCTCTTAAGTGGTATTTAATCTCTTTTTCTAACTTTAGAGACTAATATTACGAAAAAGGACAACCCTAGAGTCATCCTTAAATCATTTTTGGATTCTCTAAACATGAAAAACCACCGAGTTTTCCTTCTCTAGACCCATTAAAAATTACACATTGAAGGGCCCATATGGGACCGAACCGTTACTTCTTCTGGTTCATTAAACAAAAGAAGAGGCACTTATTGAAGGTGAGTTATATCGAACATGTGTTATCCTCCTCAACCTCATAAAAATAAAAATAGGTACTTGTCTATCTTGATGGGGGAAAAATTGAAGGAAGCAAGCCAAGTCATTTTTTTTGAAACATCACAGGTCACTCTTGAGGTCTCCCTTGAACATGACACTTTGTCTTTACATACATTTTAACTCGCTAAACCTCTGCACTGAACCAATCATCTGATTTTATTTACTCCTTTGGGTCACTCAATGAAAGTCACAGTATCCACTGCATCATGTTTTGGTCTGTGTTTTGTTTCTGTCGTTTGTGCCTCAGTGTTCAAGGGAAGTATCCTCTTCGAGGGTCAACCATCACAAATTTCTAGTTTCAATACCCGTGTCAGTCCATACTCATTTTTTTCACCAACTTACATCTCTATGTCAGTTTTGTGCCATTGATGGGGGATACATCAAGGCTCTCCTTCGACAAGTCTTTTCCTGTCAACTTCAACACTTCATCCAAGAATTAGACTTAGAAACAAGTTAGTACCTTGGGACCTGCATGCCTCAATGGTAGGATTCCTCACCTCCGATAGTAGGTTTACATCATTGACCTCTGATCGGATGATTCCATGAATGTTCGACTTCAACTCATCTATTCACATTCGTTGGATTGTATTATGGTACCTTGGGAGTCATTACCATCAATGATGATTTCCCTCGCACTTGATAAACGATTTAATCAATGACCGATAATCAAGTGGTTTCTACCATGTTATACATCAAAACATACATTCACATGTTTATATTCGTACCACATCGGGATCGCTAAGAATGTAACCCTGGGTTGACTGTTCACTTTGATATATACTTTACCCAGGCTGAGAAACGAGATCATTTGAGCACACTGATATATATATTGTCACACAGATTCACTTTGTATTGGTTTGTGGCTATGTTTTGTCATATCATAGATCCACTATGTAATTCTCGTGGCTACAATTAGTTCATTTCATGGAAGTATAGATCCACACTGTATCTTTGGTGGCCATACCTTTCAGTCAATATGATTGTGAATCCAGAGTGTATTTTATGGTGGCCATACCTTGAAAGTCCTTTACCAATCAAGCATAGGTATGCATGCCTTGGGTTTGAAACATGTCATAAAATTTGTCTAATGGTTGTTTGCAACTTCTACCAGGTTCTCTGACTCCATACCCTTTTCTTCGACAATCTACAAAGTACTTGAGTCATCAGTTGTTGTCTTATGAACTTGCACTTTGGGGGGAAATCTGTTACACATCAAAATTACTCACTTCTATGATGTCTCATTATCATTATCACAAGTGTCTCACTTTTGTTGCAAGTGTCACAAAATCATACTATTTTCTCGCCTGTTTTGCATCACGGATGACATCATAAAAACACTTGATATTTCCTCTAAGATTCGTTAAAACATGAAAATATATCTTTTGGAAAAAAGTACAAACTTTTACCTTGAGAAAATAACATCATTAAAGTATTTTTGGAGATCAGCGCTCCCCTACCCACTTGCAAGGAGTGTTATCTCTCCTTTCCCTCTTAGCAGGGAGAGCAATTCTCTATGGCCCATTTTGCGGGAGCGTCGAACTCTTGAGAAAATCTTGGGAACGAATCCCCCTTACATCTAAATACAACTGAGAAACATCCGAGTCATTTTGGTTTGAATTCAAGTTTAAGGATGGATCTAAGGGGAGTTCCACAATTGATGGAGTAATATCCTCAACTTATCCCAAGAATATCTAAGTTGGTAAAGCCTTTCAAAACCTATATAAGGAGGCATTCTCATGGTGAAAGGGGGAGACTAATCAGTGAAAAGTATTGTCATTTTGATGGTGGATTGTTCAAGCAAGGGGTTGGACAAAGAGAGCTTGGTGAGGTTTCTATATCTGCATCTACACTTTGTAAGAACCTTATTTTTTTCTCATTAATACATGTTCTTGGCTTCTTTCCTTCAAGATTTTGTACATTTGCATGAGCTTGTCTTTTGGATAAATCTAGCTTTAAACTAATCATGGTAGAATAGAAAGTATTCTTTGTCTTCATTGTTCATTGGATTGCAGGACTCGTTAAAAGAATTGGAAATCAAGCCCAAATTGGACTGAGCAAGGAAAAACTTCATAAAAAGGTACTTGTACTTTCTTCCTCTTCTCTATTGACTAACTTAGCTATGTTTAAAGGAAAGTCAGTGTTAAAAGTTATCACTTTTCTATCTTGGTCATAGGGGTCTAATATCCAAGAGGTGATTCACCTTTCTGTAGGGGAATTTTCCTACAACAGGTACCATTCCCCAATATTTTGGACTATTTCCAATTCATTATCTATCATACATGGAGTTAGTGCACAGAAGATGAGCTCATAGAAAGGTGCTAAGAAGTCCTCATATATCTTGTGGTATTCTAACCTATATTTTTTCTCGCAAAGAACCTTCCATTAGATGTGCACAAACTGGTCTGTTGGTTTCCAGACACAACCCATATTAGTATATTGATGGGGTATGCACATAATATCCAATAAGTAATATTCCATATGTAAACTTGGGAATTTTCTAGGTTCAGTGTCTTTGATAGCTATGATGGATTCTTCTAATATTTTTAATAGGGTATAAACCTACTTGAACATCAACCCTCATGTGCACAGTAGTGAATCAAGGGAATTAGGGACATCATGACTTTGGAGGAATATTGTTCCCCATATATCCTGCAAAGTATCACCACAATGTATTGATATGGCATTCTAAGCATAGTAGTCAGATCCTTGCCACATGGTTTGAGATTAAAATTTCTATCTTGCTTGTACTAGATCTTGAATAGGTATTTTGTTGTTTGTGGGAATTTTTTGAGGAGTTCCTCATCCAATGATCAAGTTCCATTTTCTAGATGATGATATTTAGCTAGATCAACTACTTGGAATGACGCTATGGGATCCCCTTTATCATTGAGTATGTTTTGGTTTCCCAGGTCCACATGCTTGAGGATCCATGAGATTACATCATCACAAGGGAACATTGCAGCACAAGTTGCCATCCTATGCAGTCCCGACCTCCAAATGTTTCTGAATATTCTAAGTTCATCCTCATCTTCAGAATCCATGGGGAAATTTTTCTTTTTGAACATCTGAAAAACCTCACCCCATTTGAGTGGGTCTTCCCCTTTCTCTAAGAGCCCTTTAGTATCATTATAGATGATTCTTGGGTAGTCAGAATCATATTTCTATCGACTTATGCTTCTAGAGGCCTCTATCATAGGCTCCTTTGTCGTCATCTTCTTACATGGTGCCATCTATGAATCTACAACATGCATTCATAATTAGTGCATAAAATTAGTAGTAAAATATGATGAGAAAGTAAACATGCAACATCAGTCCCTGTAAGCATATGAGACTTAAGCATTTGAGTAGTAAACAAATGTTAGAAATGAATCGTTCCATATAAACCCATGTCAGATATCTAAGGAATAACTTGATTGAATCTGAGGAGGGAAATTGTCTTCTCAAGATGATAAGATGATCCAGGACATGATGAAATTTTAAGGGATATGGGATTAGTCTAGGAAACATCTAGGTGGAACGACGAAGTTGATGCTAACTTCCACAATGAAGAAAAGTGGAACTAACGATAATGGTGGCAAGTGATCCAATATTCACTGAAGAAGATGGTGGAAACTTCACCTATTGGAACTAGAGAGGATCTTTTTAAGTGTGTGGGAGGGTGAATCTATTGTCGGGCCTCCAAAATTGATGATTCGTTTGCTCATAAAAACCCCTCCTCAACCCATTTATTCCTCCTTTTTGACTCATTATCATCCTTGTCATCACAATAGTATCATAGTTTTAATGGAATAGTTATCTAGAGCCAATAAGGTAATATTATATTCAGAATGTGAGTATTTCCATTGATTAGATAACTTAGGGATATTATTAATTGGTTTATTAGTAATGAATGTTTTCATGATTTTAGATCCTACAACACACAAAGAATCCCACAACATCTATGGATTTCCACATCATTGGTTGAAACATAAAAAACCATCCTATAGCTAAACCATGACATGGCTTTTGCTCGTAGTTGGGATGGCATGATATGATATCTACGACATTCACATCTAGAGACCAAGGAGTGTGAGAGATGAAGTTATACAAACCAAGGAAAATGTTTCCATTGTTAGTATGTCTAGCATTACCTGAGCTCAATTTGGTTCGATATTGTTATCCTCATGCATATCCATGTCATGAGTATATCATGGCAACAATTTTACTGTATAAATTTGTCTATATTCTATCATAACAGATTTAATTTGATCCCCTTGGTATTAACGTTGGTTTAATAGTTTTTGGAGCAATGGATTCATTTGAACGTCCTTTCCCACTCCAGGAGTTTATTATGTGTATAAAAAAATTAGTGTATCAATGTAATAAGAGAGTGGAGATTAGTGATAACACAAGGGATAGGAAACAAAATGTATGGCTCGGACTTGATATTTACAATTTTATCTTTTGCTTAATGCAATGATATGATGTTCAAGATCCAGATTGATGTTATTAATTTTTCAGTCCTATAAATTTTCTTCAAAATGAGACACCAACTAGGAGGGCCCACTAGTATGTTTCATATTGCCTTATGTCTGATAGCGGTAGAGGTAATGGTTTCGACTACATGTTTTTAAATTGCAAGCATTTGTTATTGTTATAGTTTGAACTAATATTGTGTGATCGATGTTATGTTTAATATATATATAATGTATATTGAAGACTATAAGCATTTTGTAGTTATTATAGCCTGAGCTGATGTTAGATGATTTAAGTTATAATAGATTTTGTTGATATTGAAGGCAGTTTATAGATTTGGTGTATTTCATGATTTGTATTGAAAGGATACTTTGTTTTGTTTATGATTTGAATGTGCAGAGTAGTTAAACTCAATTTTATTTATAATAATGCACATCTTTTTAAACTACAAAAATGAGATAGTTTGTAATGGTTGAGCTTTGTGTGAATGTGAGTGTGGAATGATCCTCCTCTTTCTTTTTACTTTGCTAGAATTAGATTAATTTAACGGAGATAAGACTCACTAAGGGTTGAATAATAACATTGATTTGACTATGTTATGCAAACCTTTTGAATAATAACATTGATTTGACCCCCGGATGGGGTGATAGTGCGGCCTACCCGGCATTCGATGGAGGCGGGTGGCAGCCTACAGGACACGGGGGCACGTGATGGGCTCGTGCCTCCCCCCCGGTGTTTAAATGAACCATAAATTCATTGCGAATGAGTTTTAATGCACACATTAATGCAGACTCCCCTCCGTTTTGGCTTCATAGCATGTTGTTGATTACAATGTGGGTTAATTGTTGTAGTTGGCCTCCCGCAGAGCTTGCTCTATAGTGGAATTGGCGTGAGCCCGACCCTGTACATTCCTTGCCCATCCACTCCCGCAGTGTGCACCGTAAGACCTCCGCTTGCAGCTTATGTTGGATCATGACGCGCCCAAGGGGGAGTCCAAGGCAAGGCTCACCTTGGAAGCCTCGGTGTCCTTCCATCTCCCACTCCGACTCGACCTCCTCGAGCTCCTCCCCCCGTAGTCAGTTGGAACATTTCTCAACTACTTCTCGTCGCATGGTGAACACACAACTCAATTTTGGGGCGCTGGTGCCCAGAACTGTCGTCTCTTTCCAACGATGCCTTCACGACCCTCTAGTGCTTCCCTTTGTCCCTGGGCCTGAACCTCAACAGACCTCTCGAGGGGCTGGGCCTCTTCCCAGGGACTCTTTCACTACTACGCAGCTTTGGGATAGCTTGGTGGCACTCTACGACCTGGTCTTTGGCATCCGCCAGGGCGTGGAAGACCTCAACTTTCGTCTCCAGGAAACTGATGTCAAGGTCGACCTCTTCCTTCGGACCCTCATCTCCATGCAGGATTCCCTCGCCTCCAGACAGAATGAGGACGCTCCAATGGAGGAGCCGGACGCAACAAAGGAAGCGGAATCAGATGCGAAGAAGGAAGAAGCTATAGGCGCAGACCAAGGCATCAAAGTTGATGGCACTGTGGGCGACGAGGAAGGAGACAAGAATTGGGCCGATCAGACCACGTACATAGAAGAGGAGCCCTGGCCAGGAGACCTCCAGCCCATGTGGCCCATTTTCTCTCCAGGTTTCTAGCATGTCATTCATGTCGCAGGGGGTCAGTAGACTATCTATCAAGTTTTTTTCTATCTTTAAGGAGTATCTAGCAATAAATCTGTATGTTTAAAACAGACAATAGTAGTACTATTCAGTTTGGATTACCCTGGTACAAATGGACTGGTTTCCCCTCTGTTGGGGTAGTCCTACACTCCAAGTTTGAACATCTTGTATTTTTCTTTGACATTATGCTTCTGAGAGGCACGCAATATATTTCTTTCTTACTTACAAAAAAAAAACATTGATTTGACTATGTTATGCAAACCTTTTGTTCCTCACAATGAAAGAAACATAATATGTGCCCTTTACAACTCTACAATGTTACCCAACAAATATCATCTCCATTTTTTTCCTTTCATGATTATGTGTGAAATAGAAGTGAGATCAATATCTGAAGGGATGATATGTGCATTGTAACTCTTCATGGTTGCACGAAAAAATTGTTGGATCAGAGTGAAATATTGTAACCTACTGTGAAGGGGCTCTGCGTTAATACCCCAGTTACCACACATCTCCTAGATTTAAATTCCTACTTCTTTCATTTACATGCCTTGTTTGATTAAAATACAAGAACAATGTCACTTGAAGGTGGAAATGAGATTTTCCCTAAGAAATACATACATGAACACTTTGTTAACGCATTGTGAAATATCGTAGCCTATGTCAGTGCCACATATTCTTGTTTTGTTTCCCAATGAATGAGTTTCTTGTGATTTGTTAGGAGTAAAATTTTTCTTCCCATAGATTAGGTATCCCTCCATGTTCTAGTCTTCGAACATATAGTTTTTCCATTTCTAAGTTTGTGAACTCCTGAATTGATATATTTAATCTCAGTAAATTAGCATATAATTTACCCAACATTTTTGGCGTTGTTGTCGGGGAGGTGCTAAAATGGATTAGAGCATAGGTTGTTCGTTTTCACAAGTTTTTTGTTTCATGATTGATTTAGTAGTGACGTGGGGGAGGAGAAACAATAAGACGCAAAGGTGACCCTATTTCATAATTCCTAAAGGGTTTTTATCCCGATACATTCACTTTATTGAATCTCTCCAAAGTATTGTTGTTCCTTTTCTTGCAAATTTGTTTATTTTTTTGCAGATGAGTGTGTTTTACTTCTATGCAATTTTTTCTTATTCATGGAAAGGAAGAAGCTAAATCATGTCAACAGATAACTTGGTGACGATAGGGTCCTAGTAGTGTGGGAGCATCTTAGTACATGATGAGTTTTTTCTTTGTTTCCTTTTAGCCAATTGGATTTTAGAATTTTTTTGGAGATGTAATGTCTACCCATACACTGACCCATGTGCAAGATAGGACCTACCAAATAGCAAAGAGAAACAGAAAATTATACTCCATGAGATTTCTCAAATCCTAATGGACATTGGAACCATATCTACATCTCAGGAAGAGTGAATCCTGACCACACTTAGGAACACACCTGCACTCCAAGAAGTGATAGAAGAATGAAATTTCAATAAGAAATGTCAAAAAGAAGGCCTTAAAGAGACCAAACAACCATGGGAAAAAAACAATGGAGAGAAAATATTGGAGCCTGATATTGATAAATTTGTTTCATGCCTATCATCAAACCCCTTATGCATTCAAGAGAGTGATCAACAAGAATATATGCATGGCATGACAAAGGAGGATACAAAAATAGTTGATCATGAACTAGATATCCAAGGAGACAAAGACCCCATCGAAACTTAGTTCCAAACAATCATGAGGAGATAATACCACTCCATCATTCATCATCTCTTGGCATCGAATCAATCAAGTAAGTTGGATCCTCATATTCTGTTATATGCTCAAGCATATTTTACAAACATGAATATTAGTATGTTTGTAATCTTGTTGCACACATGGATTCATTGGAAGTTCTCCTACACTTGAGGGAAGGGATTCTTTTTCCAAGTAGAGTAGGTTAGTGTAGAAAAAAAAATCAATAAATAGTAAAGATAAAAATAGGTCCAGTTGTGAAAACTAGTTTATTGGTGCAACTTGACATGTGTCTTGCTTGAAAACTAGGCAACTGGAAAGAAAAAATCTCAATAAGTTATGTAATGTCATGTTGGTTCCAACCTTGTATTATGTTTCTTAAAAATATCTTTTTGGTTCTATTCTCAATTTGGATGATGTTGTATTCCTTAAGGCCCACCTTCCAATAGATCTTGTCTCATTGACTCCAACACCTTATATGGGACCAACATCAAAGATTCTTTTAGTAGCTTGGAATTTACAAGCCTCAATGGTATAATTCCTCGTTGAAGACAAGGGGATACATCAATGTATCTTGATCATCATAACATACAGTGGATTTGACATCAACACATGTATTTTTACCCACTTGGTTGTACTCTAGTACCTTGACACTCATACTCATTATTGGTGAGTAGTCTCGCATTGGTTAACAATTTCTATTATTGATCAGTAATCCAACGAAGTTTTTCCATGTTCAACTTACGAGAAATTCAGTCACATGGACTAAATTGTGCATACATGTGGATATTGATGAAGAGTATATGGATTTAAGGTATCAAAAAAACTTGCAACAGTTTGATTTCTTACAACAATATGTCTATATATTGTCCCAATAAATATTACTATTCATTCTTCCTAATAACCATGGTTCACTCCATCCTTCTTCTTCTTCCGCAAGTTATTTTTCACTAATAAGTCAAGGTCAAAGTGTAACAAGTTTTATTTCCAGTCTCTTTCATAAGAGCTTCAACATCATCTCAAAGAAGAAAATCTATTACCTTATGTTCACTCTTCAATTCTTGATAGCTTTCAGTAATTCAAAGTCAATGTTTATGCAAATGATCTACATTTTTCCATAATGATTTTAATAGACAATGGCTATAGAACAATCTAAAAATATTATCATTTTTGCATAGGAAAAATAGTTTTAGAATGTGAGTTGTCTAGGAATCTCTCAACATTAGAAGCTTCAATATTTTCCTGGCATCAACATCCTCTTCCATTTTATGATTATAAAAGTTGATAATTATTTTCTCAGCATGGGTCTACACAACATGAATCTACTAATTGTCTACACAACAAAGTCAAAACAAAGATTGCATATATGTATCTTTCATTCTTTTATGCAATGGAATTTTTTTTTTGTTACCTCCCTGCTCTCTTTTTGTTTGGAAATAAGTCAGGCAACCCAATGGAAACAAGTTGCAAACAACTAGATCCAAATTATTAGTTCCAGCATTCCTTGATTTCTAGTTATATTTCATCTCTATTACTTTCCACTTTATCCCCATTATCTCCATTTCTTCCCCATCATTTTCATTTCACCTCCATCCTTTCCATTTTCTTTCCAGCTCATCTCTAGTATTTTTCATTTCATCTTTTGGGAATTTAAAATTACCGGAAATCCTGCAACACCCATGAGATATTACATGTTGGCCCTCGACCAAGTTTTGAGAAAACATTGGTCATGTTTTTTGGACTTCGACAAGCTAGTCGAAGATGGAGCACCCAGGCACAGCTAAGATCGCGAGATCTCACTTGTTTTGTGGGATTTTGGGGATTTTAGGGTTTATCTAATGGGTTAAGGGATGTCGTCCCATGGGTTTTACCCATGTTTAGGCCTTTTGTAAATGTATAAATTGGTAGCTAGGCGATCTAAGAAGGGACTACTAGTTGTTGATTGGCTTAGTGCATGCCTAGTTGGCTTCATGCAAAGAGTATCTTAAGACTTGCAGAGCTAAGTGCAAGTGATTGTAAGAGGCTTTGTGCATAGACTGTATAAGGCTTTGTGATAATAAGGAGTTGGCTATGTGCCTTGACCTGATTTTCAGAAGGAGGATATGGCGGGTTGAGCGCAAATCTCCTATGCACTCTGTCGGTTTGTGCACAAGAGTCGAAGAATGTATCAATCTTGAAGATTTATAAAGAAGAGAAGAAGAATTTGGTGGATGTAGCCCCACACTGGGGTGAACCACATATATCATGTGTTCTGAAGTGATTTTTGTGATGTTGTTGATGTTGTTTATGTGCTGATTTTCTTAGTGTTGTTGTTATAACATATAATGGATGCATTTGATGTTGTTACTTTGTGCTTTATGTATGATGAATGCTAGATTTGAGTTAATTCTATGTGCTAAGAGGTTTTAAGGGCTTGATCTTGATTCTTACTACGTTGATATGTAATTAGGGTTTAATCTGTGATGTGAACAAGACTCATGAACTAATGCATATTATTGGCTAAGTGATCTATTAAGTGTTGTAATCACATACATGTGTCCCAGCTAGGTTGTGGACACCTGAATCCTATGACCCCCCATGCCTCTACCTCAGGTGAGACTTCATCTTATTTGTGGATGTTGCTGAAAGGGCCAGAAGTTAGGTTTTTTTTGGTGTGTTGTTGCAGTGTTGAACCCTGGGTCTACCCCTGTGCCAACAAATGGTTCTGTTGTCGGGACCTAAAACTGTGATTGTTGGGAACTGAAGAAAAGAAAAATCTATGTGCGTAGATCTGTTGTTGTAGTGAAAATTATTTTAATCATCTTGTGGATATTTATGCTAAGAAAGGAACCCGATTTGAAGAAAAGAGGTAGATATTAAATATTTGTGCTCTGGTAAAGGTAAGATAAGTGGAAATTGTTTCTTTGAAAGTATGAATCTAGGTATGTTTGATAGATTTTGTCCCAGTCTGAAAAATAGGGCATAGCTAGAAGAAAGATTTGATCTGAATAAATTTGGTAGAAATTGTGAAAGATATGTTATTCGTATGCATACAAAGAATTTTTGGGCTAACAAGTGGATGCAGGAACCTAGAAACAATTTTTACAGATTGTAGGTGTAATATCCCTTGGTCGAACCCAATTGTAAATGTAATATAAGTGTACTTAAGCTGGTGAGATGTTTTGACATAATTTAGTAATGCACATCATGTGGCATAATGTGTGCATGAACTTCATAGTAAAATGATGTAGTATGCACATTCTCGGATACCACATGTAGTAAACTAAGGTGCACGTAGTATGGAGGACAATGAGCCTCGTGTATATGATATGTGTTATAGGTTGGCGAGCCAATTACTATAAGCTAGAATGCTTATGTTTTGGTATTAGGCCAAAACTCCTAGATGTCAAAGGCCAATGCGCTTACTTTGCACATGACTCATGATTAATATAAAATACATCGTTTCATGCAGACTGACCATGATAAAAGAGATGGGGGACTAAACTTCACTACTTAGGGAAAGGAAGGGCCGAAAGTCAAGGGAATATTATATTAATATTTCCTAAAAGTATAAAGTATGGATAATTATTTTATCCTAAATTCTAAAGTTGGGGACAATTGGACCAAAGTAACTTCCGATATCACAAGTGTCAAGTTGGGGACATGCATTCATATCGTGGGGAACTTATCTGATTTGGTCACTTTTTCACGGGGATTTTTTTACCAGCAGCTTGACCATCATTTTTCTCACCGTCACTTTCATGATGAGTAACACAGTAATTTCCTTCCTACACTTAGTTATCCAGTCAATGATTCCATGACCATTTTTCACTCATTCAATCTGTAATCCTTGAAACATCCATTTCACCATATTTGAGCCTATTCCCATAGCCTTTTTTAGTTGGTGTACCTAGTTAGCTTGGAGCAATATTGAAGAAGGAGGTTGTCAGGCCCATGAGCAATTCTCTGAGTGAAAGAATTGTTGTGGATTGATTTCCGAAGGTGCTAAACTAGAGCTATAGTGCTCTGAGACTTCCAGTCCAGTCTGTTCCTGAAGCCCTAGAAGGGAAGTGGGGTAGCTGAGGGACTGTTGAACGGAGAAGGGGCACACTTTCTTGGGTGGGACAGGCATGTGGGGAATGAGAGGCTATAGGCTGTTAGTTGAGTGAGCACCTAAGACAGATTCTTTCCTATTCTCCATGATCCTTATCCTGGTTAGGAACCCTTTACCCTAGGTGGAGTTCAGTCCCAGTTCGGGGGTGACTCACTGTTGAGAGTGATGAAAAGTGTAGTCTAAGGCTGGGAGGTTCGTGGATGGTCTATACATAGTTGGTGACAATATTTCCAAGATAAGTACCAATCATATGATAAAATGATATGTTGCTTTGTTCTTTACATGCCTATGTTATGATTCATCTTATGTGTGATTATAATTGCCTGTATGTTTATGGGTAATTTCCTATATATGTTGCATATCTGTAGTTACTGTTATTTCAGTATAGAAGTTGTATATTATAGAAAGTAATTATTTGTTTATGTTTATATGTAAAGATTCCACAAGAGTGTTGTATGTATATGTTTAGGTTGCATGCAGTTTAAAGAGAAAATTTATGTGGCATAACTCAGTTGACTACTAGGTATGTTACTGTATGTTCCTCAGTAAGGGAATGAAAGTGTTCCCTAGAGTAGCATGGTCCACCCTATTAAGGTTGGTGATGTTACTAACTAGTGTCAGAGCATGAGAGGTTGCTCTGGAGTGGCGTTCCCTAGCCTATGGGTGGTCGGGGGAACATTATAAATTAGTATCAGAGCTTCAGTTCAACACCGAGCCTGGATGGGCCAGAGGGGTTCAGTTGAAGTGAATATTCACAGAAGAGTAACTTCGAAGTGACCAAAATTCGATTCACGGAGCGTCCATGGAAAATGTTGGTGTGATGGCGCACGCGGTAAATTTTGGCACCGCGCGGGGAAAATGTTAGCGTGCAAGTGTGCATGGTAAATTGTGGTGCCACACGAAAGATTATTATCTTCGAATGCACATGCTAAATTTATCCTTGCACAGTGAGCACACACATATTAATGTGCATTGTTGGTACGTGCATAAGTATGACTATAAGTTGTCTCGTGACAATGTATTCAATAGTGCACGTAGATAATTATGCACGATGGAATATGTTGAACTTTGACATGGTGCAATGCATAGGGCGAAATGCATGTGGAATATCGGTGCGTAGTACCAAAACTATGCACAGTGGATAATTGTGCACAACGCAAAAGTAGTGCGCGCAAGTTCTCAGCGCGACGGAGAAGAAATGAACAGTGGATATAGGTGCACGGAAAAACATTTTACCTTGTGATATTTCTATGCATGATAAATATAAATGTATAGGTCAAAGTTTAGTGCATGTGAAGTCTCTTAGAAGGCAATGGGTCTGAGTTTAATTTGCATAATAATAGAAGAAAAAGAAACACACAACCTCATCTAAGAATTAATTAAAACGAATTTTGAGTTTTATATTCCTTCGATTCAGACAGATGAAAGTGAAATATAAATTTACAAGAAAAGCATATTATAAAAGAAAACAAGATTCATAACACCACAAGATAGAAATTGTAATAAAACAATCTAAAATATGTTTCTGTATTTATAAAATCGTATTAATCACAAAATTACAAACAAGGGATGACAACAGTTAGTCTGTTGTAAAAAGGGTCGTTTAAGAATAGGCCTATCATCTCTAGTGCTCCTTACCTCTGCTACCATTTGTTCAAAAATTCGCTGAGACATGCTTAATCTTAGTTGAAGACTCACTTCATCTTAGTGATCTCCTCCTTTAAAGAATCTAACTAGACCGATTTATTCTCTCCAACACTTTTGGTCACTTCAGCTGTAGATTCATCCTTCTTCTGTTGCTTTCTCCTTTTCTTCTTAATGGCTGGCCTATTGATGATTAAATCCTTCATAGTGGGATTCATCCCAACTTCCAACCGTGAGTCTATAGCCAGCTATGTGTGGAATTTAGATGCTAGAATGTGTGCAAGGAGCCTTTCCTCCTTAGTCGCAAAAGATTCTAGCATGTTTCCTGAATAACCAGTCTCACTCGATTTAGCCTTGTCCATGTATCTCAGGTTGAGGATACCAAAATTCTTTTACAGAGAGCATAAAGTCGAGCAGTTTGGATATTAATTTGGTTATGGATATACATATACCTTCATACTTGGGGATTGGTCATTATAGAATTCCAATTATGAATCACAGAAGGATTACGTACAAGAGAGTTGGGTTTCCATGCTCGACTAATCCATTTATAATTATTATCTTTTGAGTTCATTACATGGTGGTGTTCCACTGACGTCACATGGTTGAAAAGTACCGAATGAGTGAAACAAGGTGATCTGACTAGCCGCCACCCATTCCACGAGTGGTGGATTTGACATGTTGAGACACGTGATACCACATCTTGGAGAAAGTGGTTTCATCAAACCACCTTCTTGCACAGATGTATCTCTGAAGACACTATGCATCTATGTTTTCGAGACTTGGGTCTTATCTAGAATTGTCATGGTGATAACACCAGGAAATCGGGAGAGATAATTCTGATGTGTATATTGAACCAAAATGGTGCATATTCTCATGAATTTTTGAATTGTTATCCTGACAAGTTTCAATGGCTACATGTTTTGCAGAATTAACAAAAACTAGATCAGATCAGGCCAGTGCAGATTCCATAGGAATGGAAGAATCACAGGGGAATTATAGTCAGCTAGATGAGAGCAGAGGGGTAGATGTCCATTTGGGCATTGAAGGAATGAACTCCAACGAACATGGAGAAGAAAGGAATGAAAACATGAATATGGCTGAGACCATTAAGAATTTGCGGAAGGATATCCAAATCCATAAAGATGATAATGAAAGGCTTATGAGAGCCAAAGAGCAGCAGGATGACTTCAACATGAAGTTATTGGAGAGCTTGAACAAAATAGAAAATAAATTGGTTAAGGAGAGTAGCTCAAGAAAATATGGAAGTCACAAGCCTTCAAAGGAGAAAAGAAAAGAAAAAAGTGTTAGTAGACATCACCATCATTCCCCAAGGCATTCCAATAAGAAAGAAGGCAATAGCTCGAGTCTATCCCCTGTCATAAGGTATAATATATCTGGGGTGGATGAGTTGCGAGGAGAAATGAACAAAATCAAACCTCCTACATTTGATGGTGAGAACAAGAAGGATGAATATGTAGAAACATGGTTGCTAGGCATGAGAAAGTATTTTCAATTGCATAATTATTCTTCTCATGCAGAAGGTAGAATCGTAATCTATCAACTCAAAGGAAATGCCTCCATGTGGTGGGATCAACTTTTGCAGGTACATCACATTGTAGAGAAAAGTGTTACCTGGATGGAATTCAAGAAGTATTTTGAGAAGAAGTACTTGACTAAGATATACTATGACAAGAAAATGAAAGAGTTCTTTGAACTCAAGCTTTGAAGTATGACCATAGATGAATACGAGAGAAGGTTTATGGAACTGTTGAAGTATGTCTCATTCATCAAGGATGAGACAGTAAAAATTCAAAGGTATTTTAGTGGATTGCCATCGTTTATCAGTGACAAAATACAATATGATGATCCCAAGACATTAGAAGAGACCATAAGGTGAGCTAAATGCCTATATGATCAGCAGAAAGCAAGGCCAGCTTTCCAAAAGGCTTGGGAAGATAATAAGAAATTCAAGATGTATCATAGGAAGAAGGGAGTTAAGCCACCATTCTTTAGAAATAATCCACAAGGACAACAAATGCCTAAAGAATCCAGAACAATTGACACAGGGAGTCAAGGGCCAAGGAATCCACCTATGGAATATTGGGGTTGTAAAGGGGAACATAGGTTCAGAGATTGTCCTCACAGAGGTGAAAAAGGTAGGGTTTTTCACAATGTACAACAAGATGAAAGAGTGGAGGACATGGGAAGATATGTGCCAAGGATTTATGCATCCTTGGACAACAAGAAAATAGAGTATCAGTCCCACATGATTGAAGTGGAAGGTATGATCAACAACCAAACCATTACTATTTTAATTGATTCAGGAGATATTCATAGTTATATAGACCCTAAAATGGTGGAAAGTTTGCAATTTCCAAGAAGCAAGCATGGGAAATCCTGGTTGGTGCAACTGGCTACTGGAGCTAGAAGAAAAGTTAATGATATGGTTAAATCATGCCTCATAGACATCAATGGACTGAACACCAAGGCAGATTTAAACATCTTGCCTTTAGGTTCCTATGACTATCTAATTGGGATGGATTGGTTGGACCAACATCACACTCTCTTAGACTGTCACAACAAAGCATTTACTTGCCTAGATGAGGAAGGGAAACTAAGGAAGGTACAGGGAATTCCCAAGGTAGTAATCATTAGAGAAATTTCAGCGTTGCAGCTGAAGAAATGTTACAAAAAAGGATGTCAAATAATTGCATCTCATTTGGCAGAGACACCTAGAGATAAGGTGCGAAATTTGGAAGATTATGCAGTCCTGGAAGATTTTGAAGATGTGTTCAAGGGGGTACCCGGACTACGCCCAAGGAGAGACATTGATTTCTCTATAAATTTGATGCCTGGAGCAACACCAGTAGCAAAGACTGCTTACAAAATGAGTACACCAAAATTGAAGGAGTTGCAAATGTAGCTTGAAGAACTTCTGAAGAAGGGGTGTAAACACCCAAGCATGTCACCTTTGGGTGCCCCAGTCTTGTTTGTGAGAAATAAAGATGGAAAACTAAGTTTTTAGATTGACTTCAGACAGTTGAATAAAGTGACTATTAAGAACAAGTATCCTCTGCCATGGATTGATGGCCTCTTTGATCAATTGAAGGATGCAAAGATATTTTCAAATATAGATCTCAAATCAGGATACCATCAGGTAAGGATTAAATAAGAAGATGTCAGCAAGACCTCCTTTAGGACAAGGTATGGTCATTATGAGTTCATAGTGGTGCCATTTGGGTTGTCAAATGCACCAGTTGATTTCATGTGCTTAATGAATGGTGTTTTTCGAGAGTATTTGGACAAGTTTGTCATTGTCTTTTTGGATGACAATGTTATATATTCCAAGTCAAAGGAAGAGAATGAACATCATTTGAGGATGGTTTTGCAAGTATTAAGGGAGCGTCAATTATATTCGAAATTGAACAAGTGCTCATTTTATCAGAAATAGATTCATTATTTGGGGCATATCATTTCAAAGGATGGGATAGCAATGGATCTTGAGAAGATAGAGGCCATTAGAGAATGGTCAACGCCAAAGAATGTGACAGAGGTGAGATCATTCATGGGTCTTGTAGGCTACTACAAAATATTTATTGAAGGATTCTCAAAGATTGCACACCCAATCACTTCTTTTCAAAGAAAGGGAGTGAAGTTTTAGTGGACACTGGATTGGAAGAAGAGTTCCCAACACTTGAAACAATTATTTACAAGTGCTCCAATATTAAGGATCACATACCCAGATGAAGACTTCATTGTATGCACCGATGCATGTAATGAAAGACTTGGTGGAGTCCTCAGTCAAAATGGGTTTGTCATATGTTATGAATCAAGGAAGTTGAAGGATCATGAAATAAACTATGCCACTCATGATTTGGAGTTGGTATCCATAGTGCATGCCTTGAGAAAATGGAGACACTACCTCATGGGAAAGTGGTTTGAGCTAAGAACATACCACAATGGTCTAAAATATTTATTTGATCAGCCAAATCTAAATGCTAGGCAAAGCAGATGGTTAGAATCTCTAAGCGAATATGACTTTGATACAAGGCATATAAAGGGGAAAGAGAATAAAGTGGTTGACGCACTCAGTAGGAAGGTGCATGAATTACATGCTACAACCATTAGCATGTATCAAACTGATATTAAAAGAAACAATTTGGAGGCTGCAAATGTAGATCTGCAATACAGAGAATTGGTAGCAATGTTACAATAGGGTAAGATGCTACAGAAGGTGGATAATTATAAGTTGGGAATAGATGGAATATTGTTGCGCAAGAATAGAAATTTTGTTCCAAATGTCCAGGACTTGAAACATATGATTTTTCATGAAATGCATAATGTTCCTTATGCAGGGCACACTGGATATCAAAAAACCATGGCAGCAATCAAGAGGCATTACTTTTGGCCAGGTATGAAGAGAGGGATTGCCGATTACATCACAAGATGTATGGAATGCCAAAAAGTTAAAGATGAGAATAAACACCCAGCAGGGTTGCTGCAACCTTTAACCATTCCTGAATGGAAGTGGGAAGTGGTGACAATGGATTTTATTACGAGATTGCCTAGAATAGGAAAGCTACATGATTTGATCATGGTGGTGGTGGACAAGATTACTAAAGCTGCCCATTTTATTCCACTGAAAACTATGCACAAGGCAGTAGATATTGTTGATATTTTCATGAAGGAAGTGGCACAATTGCATGAGATTCCTAAAACAATTGTGTCTGACAGAGACCCGAAATTCAACTCAAATGTTTGGAAAGGATTGTTCAAAGGATTCAGAACAAATCTAAACTTTAGTACAACTTATCATCCTGAGTCTAATGGACATACAGAGAGGGTGAAGAGAGTGATAGAAGATATAATGAGAATGTATCTGATGGACAAACCATCGAAATGGGAATACTACCTACACTTGGTAGAATTCACTTACACCAATGGGTATCATGCATCATTGAAGATGAGCCCATTTGAAGCACTTTATGGTAGAAAGTGTAATACTCCATTGAGATGGGATAATCTAGCTGATAGGACAGTAGTTGGGCCATATTTGCTTAGGGAGATGGAGGACCAAATGACAAAAATTAAGCATAATTTAAAATCTTCCCAAGACAGACAAAAAATTTATGCCGACAAGAACAGAACCCACAAAGAATTCAAATTGGGTGATCATGTTTTCCTAAAAGTGAAAGCTAATAGGAGTTCCTTAAAGATGGGAAGTTGCGCCAAGTTGGCAGCCAGATTTTTTGATCCATTCGAAATCCTAGAGAGGATTGGTCCAGTTGCTTATATGATTGCATTGCCTACATCTATGTTTGTTCATCATTTCTTCCATGTATCATTGATAAAGAAATATATACTTGATGCTGACCATGTTACTGATTGGAATGTGATTCAGGTGGAGAAAGAAGGCACTTTTCAAGTGCATCTAGTGCACATTTTGGACCGGAAAGTCAAACAACTACGGAACCGAGACATAGGGCTTGTAAAGGTTTAATGGACCTGGTACAGTCCTGAGGACGCTACTTGGGAGCATGAGGATGCAATGCGGATAGAATACCCGCATCTTTTTGAAGATTTTTGAAAACTCTGTTGTATATGGGTGTATGATGCACTGAGGACAATGCATAAATAAGGGGAGGGGATTGTAATATCCCTCGGTTGAACCCAATTGTAAATGTAATATAAGTGTACTTAAGCTGGTGAGTTGTTTTGACATTATTTGGTTATGCATGTCATGTGGCATAGTGCGTGCATGAAATGCACAGTAAAATGATGTAGTATGCACATTCCTGAATACCGCGCGCAGTAACTAAGGTGTGTGCAGTATGGAGGACAACACACCTCATGTATATGATATGTGTTATAGGTTGGTGAGCCAGTTATTATAAGTTGGGATGCTTATGTTTTGGTATTAGGTCGGAACGCCTAGATGTCAAAGGCCAATGCACCTACTTTGTAAATGACTCGTGATTAATATAAAATACATCGTTGCACATAGACCGACCACGATAAAAGAGATGGGGGACTGAACTTCACCAGTTAGGGAAAGGGAGGGCCAAAAGTCAAGGGAATATTATATTAATATTTCCTAAAAGTATAAAGTATGGATAATTATTTTATCCTAAGTTCTAAAGTTGGGGACAAGTGGACCAAAGTAACTTCCAATATGACAAGTTCCCAGTTGGGGACATGCATTCATATCATGGGGGACTTAGCTCATTTGGTCACTTTTTCACAGGGATTTTCTTACCAGTATCTTGACCATCATTTTTCTCACCATCACTTTCACGATGAGTAACACAGTGATTTCCTTCCTACACTTAGTTATCCAGTCAATGATTCCATGACCATTTTTCACTCATGCAATCTGTTATCCTTGAAACATCCATTTCACCATATCTAAGCCTGTTCCCATAGCCTTTTTTAGTTGGTGTACTTGGTTAGCTTGGAGAGGGATTGAAGAAGCAGGTTGTCAGGCCTGTGAGAAATTCTCTGAGCGAGAGAATTGTTGGGGATTGATTCCTGAAGGTGATAAACTACAGCTACAGTGCTCTGAGACTTCTGGTCTGTCCTGTTGTTGAAGCCCTGGAAGGGAAGTGGGGCAGCCGAGGGACTGTTGAGCAGAGAAGGGGCACACTTCCTTGGGTGGGACAGGCATGTGTGGAATGAGAGGCTGTAGGC
>JZKD02S0195846.1:496370-543713 GCA_000966675.3 Picea glauca | reverse complement strand
AATCCACTTAAAAATGTTAAGAATTGATAAACTTTGGAAAAGCATAGTTATAACCCAATGATGAGGTAAATGTAATGATGTGGAGGTGATATGAAGGTGATATGAAGGTGAAATGCAAGAAATTGTGAAGGTTTTAGTGAATTAATGGAGTGAGAATATGGACTATTTTGAAACCCTATAGTACCTAATGGCACATCAAATGAAGAATATTTGGTTGAATTGGAATAATAGCCTATATAATCACTTTAATAAAATCACCAAGAAGGGCATAAAAAGAAGAATAAGCTAAGGAACCAGATGTTATATAGTCAAAGAAAGAAGAACCAAATGATAAATTTGTTGTATATCACCACCCTCAACACTTAGAGAAATAATATTCATTAAGGAAAGGACCTGTGAATAAAAAAACATATTATGGATCAACATTTCACCAAAAAGGAAATAAATCAAGAGGTACATGGAGATATCATAATAGCACAACAAGGAGCAATTAGATTCCATATCAAGGTGGCAAGGAAGTAGTTGGACCCCATGTTAACATTTCACTACTATGGATGGATTCTCATGCTTGGTACCATATTGCTACATTTCTTGTCTAATCATATTTTATGGTTTCTTCCCATGTTTCAAGGATGAAACATGCGTAGGTGGAATGTAGTATACTTAGGGGGTAATATGCGATGCCTAGGAAGGTACCCAAGGGGAATGATAAGAGTTAGGTGGCTATGTATTTCTATGTATGGAGGTTTTTTCTTGTAAATAATACCTATGTAGTAGTTTCAAAGCAATAAATGTAATAATTCTTACTAGAAGGTTCCACCTACTAGAATGTTCCTTCCCTAGAATGTTCCTAGGAGGTAGATAGTATAATAAATAAGTAGAAGCAATGTAATGGAGATGGTGAAGAATATTGTAATTGTATCAAGAATTTATTAAGGAGTGTTTTACTTCCATTAGGAATAATATAAGGTGTTACCCTACCTCATGGGTTTTCTCTACATTATTGTGTTCATTCTTGTGTGTGAATCATTTGAGTTATTTTTGAAGTTAAGGATTTACCTTCTAGATTATATTTTCATATCTGAGGTACACAACACTTTGGATTCATAATTCCTTCCACCATGAAACTGAAGGTGGTAACCATGATGGAATATTTTGAGAATAACCTTGGATTGGGTATTTCCCACACATTGGAGAAGCATGCAATTAGAATGTGAATGGAGAAAGAAATTGTTCAATATAGCATACTTTGTAAATTGGAGCCTTGACCTCCTTTTCTCATTTCCTTGAGTATGAGAAGGAAATTTTTATTCTATAAATAAATAATATGCATGTACCATAGATCAACAATTATGTCAAGATCAACATTAGAGAATTTCATCTGAAAAAATGTAAAAAGCGAGTGATCATCCTCAAGGTTGGTTGAAGATTAATATTAGGAATTTTAGGAAAGAGGAGGCCAAATCCATACCATGAATTGTTTTGGAAATCATGATTTCTAGGTCAAATTCTTGAATTTTATCAAGCTAGTAAACCAACATACCCTAGATATAGGTTTGGGACAACAAGTATTTTACTATGGATAGTAGTACTTTCACAACTGTGCATTGAATAAAAGGTAATGTATGAATTATTTTAGAGTGATGATGGTCTCAAAAGCATGTTTTTCAATTATAAAGTATTATACATCATTTGCATTTACACTTTGACACATGAAATCCACCAATATACCAAAAAAATAGCATTTAACTAAAATAACATAGACAGAACCACCTCATCATTAGCATTAGAATGGATTTGAAATTCCCTACAAAAATTAACCTTTATCCAAATTAGAGGTGGAATTAATATAATTGTTAATGGACTAAAATGCATTTTGAGCATCTATATCTCTATAGAAAACTGCATCTTTCCTTATAATATTATGTACATGTTTGATAATTTTAGTGAAATCAAGGATACACATACACACAAAATTCATTTTACTCATAGAGGCTTGAATATATATTTCTCCAAGGTAGGATCAGGCAAGTTTTGAATTGAAAAAATAATTTTAGGATCAATGGTTACATTGTCTTTAGAAACAATGTGACCTACAAGTTTATCTTTAGTGCCACCAAATACAACTTTGTCAAACTTCTTACATCTAATAAAAACCTTTATTAAATTATCAAAATTACATTTTCAAATTTTAGAATTCAAAATCAATTCATCAAGGAAAATTTGACTAATAATTCCAATCATATGATTACAAATGTTGAAATGTAGCACCTGCATTAATTATCCCAAAGGGAATACTATGGTATGCAAAGGTACCCTGTCATGTGTTTAATGTGATTGTAAACTAATATTTTGTATGCACATTGATTTGGTTGTAAAAAAAAATCCCATACACAACATTTATCAAACTACAACATGTTGCAAAATCACATCCATGTAAGGCCAAGGAAAATTATTTTTAACACTTTCCTGGTTCAAAGATCTATAATTACACAAAGGTAGATGTCACCATTATTTTTCCAAATTGGAACCACATTCGTGACCCACTTTGAGTAGTGTACTATAAACATGACATTGGCTTCAAGAATTTTATCTAATTCCTTCCAAATTATAGAATTAATATTAATTTTGATAAGGATTTTCCTTTAACTAATTGAATTAGCACCGTGTTCATTAAAACCTATGTTAATTGGAATATTCTCTCATACTTTGTTTGTAGAGTGTTATTTTTAATTTTTTTGATCTTTTTAAGGGAATGATTTGTAGAAAACATGTTTTCAAAAGAACATGTTAGGGTCCTACCCTAACCCCCTTAACCCCCTTACTTAGATACTTTATTATTGTGTGAGGTCACCTTTCTTGATTAAGGCCAATTAAAAAGTTAGTTGTTAGTCACTCAATGTAATAAAGGATCTTTTTCAGTAATAACACACAAATTAGTTGGTCAACTGTTATTATAAAGGGCTCATAAGTAGTTAATATTATACATGGATAGCTATATATTAAGTATAATCTCTCTTTTCTCTTGTGTTCTTAGTTATTTCACTATATTTTGTGTGACATATATAAATTTTGGGGGTTAAGTACACTACAAGTTGTATTAGAGCTCTTTCTTCGACATGAAGGGGTATTGTTTTTGGCACAAAGTGGTAATTTTTTTTTCTTTGCTAATTTTTGAAGGAAAAAAAAGGATGACAACACTAAAAATTATTTATAAAACTTTATATGCATAATTTGAAAATCCATCCCAAGAACAAAATTCATCTTGAAGAAATACCCAATTTCAAAAAACAAATCATCGTAAATGAAGTCTAGAAAGTGGAGATATCATTGATTTTAAATCAACATTGTTTTAGGGTTTTTTCCAGGAAGGTTGTGATTTTTATAGATTGGAAATATTTTAATAAAGAGCATATATTTCAATCAAAATAGTCCCAGTAGATCCAGAGAAGGGGTGGAATTTCATAATTGTTTTCATAATAGACAATATGAGAAGTATAACAAAAGTTGTGATCGTTTTACATGTTTGGTCTCAAACCCTACCTTGCACAAGTTATTTTCTATTGATCTTCATACCTTTTTCTCGGTTTAGCAAGCTTAAATGTTTTTGATTTTTTTTAGAGACATGTTATATTGTCTTTAAATAACACAATGATTTATCATTCAATGAATAATACTATGTTAAGGGAAGAATCCAAGCGGAATATCATTGTTGGAAACCCTTGTAACCCCTATTATTACCCCTTCAAGGTATTGCATTAGATAGTACTTTCATATCAAATCTCACTTCCATGTATCATTGGGAATATAAGAATTCCCCTAGGTATACATGAATCTAGCCTTAGATAAACCAATTAGTCGTATTTTTTCTATATTACATTAAGAAAACGACTCGGGGAGATCACTCTCTAGTACCAAGGTAGTCAAGTAGTTTGTCTAAGGGCAGGATTGAGCCTCTTTTGTTAGTTCCCTAAGATATTGGGTTGTGTACTATTGTTGGATCCCACACATATATCATAGACCTATAGAACTAGAAACTCCCTTGTCTCTAGGATACAATAACCTATTTCCGCTAGCTCACCCATGAAGGTTACCTATAAACCACCTCATACTTCTCCAAACAAGATGAAAACCCACTCTACTACAAGAATATTGGACTATGTAGACAAGCAACTTAAGAAAATTCATGATGACAAAATTGTGTTCAATGAGATGTTGGATAGGAATATGGATGAGAATCTAGAAGATAAGTTTAGCAACTTCGAGATTATGAGTATTGATAAATTGATAGATATACAAAATCAGAGCATACCATAAGAAAACCACAAGAATACACAACAAATTGAGCTTCACCAAGAATAAATTTCTATATTAGGACTATTTAACCACCCACAACCATTTTCCATTATGAATAATAATAGTTCAATGGGTAATAACTTATGGAACCATTCTCCTAAGGTGGAACTAAACAATTTTGATGGTTTTGACCTATCTAGATGTGTCACTTAGATGGAACATTACTTCTCCCTCCAGGGAATTACCAATGACATATTTGAAACTCGGGGTAGGGGTTTTGTATCTAGATATGGAATGATGGAAATGGTGGGAATGGAATAAAAATTGAATATGCAGGCTATATAAATTGGATTCAATTTGTTAAAGATGTTTGTACCACTTCGAGAAAGATGCTCACTATTTGCGTTGACTTACCAAGTTATGCCAAACTAGCTCAATCACAAAATATGGCGGCCTTTGAGAAATTATCTATACATACAAATAATTTAGAAGATTCTTTATACAAATATATTTTCATTAGCATCCTCAAGGAGGATATTTAAGCTCATTTTATAATGCAACATCCCACTACATGGTTGGAAGCAATGTAGAGTGACCTAGAAGGAAAGATGGTGATCAATGTACAAACAAAAAAGGTAACCTTAATTTCCTTCTCTCATCCTCCCTAGGGAGCTTCCCCAAACATGAATTCTACTCATTCCTTGAAAGTAAAAAGGTTGTCTCCGATGGAAATGATAGATTACCAAAGGTGAGGAATATTCTATAATTGAGATGAAAAATATGCTCCATTTCATCAATGTAAAGAACATTGTTCCAAATTGATATGACCACTCAATCCCTAACCAAAGACACATGTATTGAAGGGACACTAGAGTTACAAGTTGAAGAAACCAACACTCAAAATGAGGTGTATATCAAACCTCCATTCTCTCATGAAGAACCATTTATCTCTCTACATGCATTATCATTCATTTCAACTCCACAAACCTTGAAAATCATAGTTTACATCAAACACCATAAATTCATAGCCCTAGTTGACAATGGTAGTACTCACAATTGAATTCACAAGGGAGTGGTGGAAGAAACCCATTTTTTTGTACATCCGATGAAAAAAATTATAATCATGATCACCAATGGAGGTATGATGAAATATGGGGGAAGATGTGAAAATGTTAGACTCCATAGGGGGGACTATCAACTCAAAACCCATATATTTTTCATTTGTATGGGTGGGTGTGATATAATATTGGGAGGGAGTATCTATTCATGTTGAGATCAGTCACCATGGATTTCAAATAATTCTATATGAGTTTCACTAAATAGGGGCATGTACACACCCTTCGACGACTTCAGGCATGCCCACTTGAAATAGTCATCTCTCATCGTATGGATAATTTATTAAAGAAAGGGCATAGTGGAATTATTTCATAATTTAATTTCATGCAATTTATGGATAACCCAACACAATGAATCCACCCAAACTTGTAGCTAGTCCTTGAAAAACACCATCCAATATTTGAGACACCAAAGGGTTTACCTCCTTCTCTATGACAACATTCCCATGGAATTTCCCTACTTATAGGAAGTAAACCACCAAATTTACATCCTAGTTATTGCCACCATTTTACATAAAAGAATGAAATAGAAAAAATAATTCGCAAATTTTTAGAGGAAGGGGTCATATGTACTAGTACAAGCCCTTACTCATAACCAATAGCCATGGTATTAAATAGGGAAGGAACTTAGCACATGTGTCCTAATTTTTGGGGCTCTCAATAAGTTGACAAACGAGGACAAATTTCGCATCCCTGTTATTGATGACATTCATGGTAAAAAACAAATAACTAAACTTGATCTATGTTCAGGATACTACCAAATCAAGATGAAAGAAATAAACATCCCAAAGAAAACCTTCAAAACATATGAAGATTATTATGAGTTTATAGTGATTCCTTTCAATATTTCTAATGCTCCATCCACATTCCAAAGTCTCATGTGCTAGTATATTTAGACACTTGGGCATTATTTAAGATCAACTTGGTCTAATGTTTCGTTAGGTTAAAATGTGTTTCTTTGTATGTTTATTTAGTATGAATTTGTATGCATTTGTAATCCTAGAGTCATGATATGTTACATGTTGGAGTTACTTCACACACACCTAGGATTTATTTTTCCTAAGATTTTTCCTTGTTTATTAGACATAATTAGTCATTATCCAGTGTCCTATATTTTAGGGGGGAATATTCCACCTGGAGAATATTCTCTTCAATTGACACTTCAGTTTGACTAGTTGAGTTGAGTCTAGATGCAACATTGGTTTTGTCACCATGAAAAATTGGGATCATCACCAGATAATGTGCACCTTCCTTGGTTTCATCACCAGAATGGAACATTACCCTTGATTCCTTGATCTAATCCTCACTACACTATGTTTCATTCAGTTAACTGAAGACTAGTTGACTAGTTAACTCAGCTAGGTGGCAGTTCACTCTCGTAACTTCCTAGGAGACTATACTAGGTGTTAGTTCACACTCGTAACTATTGGTGTATATCCAAATCACTTTAGACCACCATTATGGCACATTGGTTCTCCTCCAATGTGTATTGGTTGAGTTATACAGAGTATATCATGTGTAAATTATTCATTATTCACTACAATTAAATAGAATTCTTCTATTCTTTCTCTCTTGCTTCTTCTTTCTCAATTTCTATCTGCAAATGTATGTGGTATTTTCTAGCTAGATCTATTCTATGCAGGTTCAAAAAAATTACATGGTATCAAAGCCAACGGACCACTAAGAAAAATCTACACCAATGTTTTTGCAAGTACAAAAGATTGAAGATTGCGGAAAGATGGATTTCCAAAAAGAATTCATTCTTACACTTTATAATTGCTTTGCATGGAAGGAGAAAATATTCATACATATCGAAACTAGATGATTGTACAAGTTAACCTTGAATACAAACAAAGAAACAACATCATCCATAGAAAAATACAAGTATTTAAATCGAATGTGTTGGCGACGAAAGTCACTCTTGGATTGCTTGCAGGAGCAGAGCCCGACGCCCATCAGTTTTATGTCACTATTGTTTGTAATGGGTATAAAAAGGAGTGATCGAATGGAAGTAAACTCAGATGATGTGGTTCTAACTCCGAAACTAGGCCAAGAATGCATGGGCAGGTGAGGTCTTGCATGAACTTCAGACAGTGAGGTGTATTAAGGGTGAGTAGGGGGAAGACTTATATCAGAGAGATGCGAAGGTCTGTAGTAAACATCAGGTTTCTAACAGACTGTAGAAGAAGGCATCCAAACACAAGAACTTCTTGCTCAAACAAAGAAAACTAGAGAATACAATAATGCATAAATAAATCCTTTATCGTGACATAATTACAATGATCCGCACGAATCATTCATTCACGAACTCTCTTAGCATGAGATGAAAATTAGATGAAGCAGGAAAGACTGTCTGTCATAAGGTAAGAAATCTCATATACAGATGCATAACCAGGGAACTAGAGTCTGTGCTAAAACTTTACAATCGAGAGCTCTGCTCTACCATCGATCTTTTGAAAAACATCAAAACTAAACATATATACTCCCAAACATTTGCCCAATAGAGGCTTACTAGACTTCTTGGATGAGGAGTCTTCTCAATAAAATCTGGTCTGCACTCTTCTATCGGATGCCACCTTAATTTGGCATGGCTCACGCCAGGGGGTAGCTGAACCTTTGAATGTTGAATTAGCGTGTGCAGGCTTCCCTGGTGAGTCAAGGACTTGGTGTGGTTTCCATGGAAAGAATCAGTACAGAAGACCGCCTCGGGTGGACCTTCAGCCGGGACATCCATACTTTGCAATAAATGAACAAGGTGAGGTTTCAACCACCCTCTCTCTTCTTCATTCATCTCCAGCAGGTACTGGGATTTAGCTCACATCGAAATGGCATCTAGAGAGTCACAATGCCTCCCATCTGAGATTCAGCTTGGTGCTTCTGGCCCCTTTTGTGTACAGCTCTTTCTGGTTCCTCGAGTGGCCAAAATATAAACATAAGCGCCCCTCCTCCAGACCTGTTCCTTTATGGCCAGATGCCAAAACCATGGGCCTGGTCCTGGGTGCTATCGACATTTCAGGGTTCGGGGTTTCGAAAGGTGAAGTGACGAGGAGCACCTACCCCCCAACCTCCTGAATGCCGACATGGCACGGATGCGTGGCTCGTGTCCTTAAGATGAATGGATGAGGTAGCACTCTCCGCTTAACAGGGGGGCGTACTCATTCTCAGGCTCACTTGATGTGACCTGGTGCTAGGACCATGGGCCAGGCTTTGAACGGAACTTATCGGCATTTCAGGGTTTGGGGTTTCGAAAGGTGAAGAGACGGGGAACTTTACCCCTCAAAATCTCGAATGCCGATATGCCGATGTGACTGGATCCTATGCCACGCATCACTGGATCGAACGACCCAGAATCAGCCTTGAAATATAGGAGCTTTCTCTAGTGCTATATGTCGGGTAACTTGGTAGCCCCGAGATCCTGATGACCATTGATCTGCTTCGTGGGTGGATCTCGACTGCTGACAACAAAACCTTGCTCGCTAGCTTGACTCGTAACCGGAAAGGAGATCCTTCTGCTGTTGTGCTTGGGTGTTTCCCGTTCATTCTGCAGGCCTAGGTGCTTTTGTGCCTAAGACAAAAATAATCGCTAACATTAGGCTCCATGGGGGATAGAGTCGTCCCTGTGATGCTCTAAGAACTCCTTCTGCAGCTTCAGTGCCTTGCTATTGGGCTACGGATTCACTTATTAAGACAAAAACACACAAAAAGAAAATAAACAAAGAACTAAAGGACAATATTTACAAACAAGGGAGCCGTCTGAGGCTCAAATAAAACATTTCTTTAGAAAATACCCATTCACTGGGCTGCTGAAAACCTCCTCACCCTGTAGATCTTGCAACCCATACGTGTTGTTGGAGAAAATATCAGAGATATTGAAGGGGCCAATCCAGAGGGCATCAAACTTGTTGTGTTTTCCTTTATCCTTCTTGGGGGCGTCCCACTTAAGTACCAAGTCCCCGATCTCGAACTCTTTCTTTCTGACCTTCCTGTCAAAAGCCTGCTTGATATTTTCCTGGTGATTATGAGCTGCGGTCCTCACCTTCTCTCTGATCTGTTGCACTTCTACTATCTGATGAATCCTCCTGATCATATGATTTGTTTCTCCCTCATAGTCTTGAAAGAATTTTTCCACAGGTAAGGCGAGCTGAGTAGGAAAAACTGCCTCTGCTCCGTAGACTAGCTGAAAAGGCGAAGTGCCAAGAGATTTCTTCGTTGTCACATGATCAACCCACAGAGAAAACTTCAAATTTGAATCCTAGGCCCTTTTGTTGTCTTCCAATAGTCTTTTGATGATCCTTATTAGGCGTTTGTTGGAGGACTCTGCTAAACCATTTCCCTAGGGATAGTAGGGGGTGGAGTGAATTAGTGAGATCTGGAACTACTCACAGAACTTAATTAGAGGCTCAGAATTGAAAGAAGCAGCATTATCGGTGACAATTCTGCTGGGACATCCAAATCTAGCTATGATATCCTCCAGGAAGCTGATAATTACTTTGTGTGATACGCTTCTGGTGGGGACAGCTTCTATCCACTTGGTGAAATAATCCATTGTAGTCAGGATCCATCGGTGCTGACCACTTGAGGGAGGATGAATTTCTCCATTGAAGTCCAACCCCCACTGCTGAAAAGGTGCTGAAGATACTATAGGTTTCAATGGCAGCAGTTTGAGTTGTTACTTTCCTGAGAACCTTTGGCACTTGATGCAAGATCTGATTTCTCGGCAGACATCCGGGAATAAAGTGGGCTAGTAATACCCAGCTCGAAGTATCTTGTGAGCTGTGGTCTTCCAGAAATGATGACCTCTACAAAGGCCACTGTGAAAATCAAACATAACTTTTTGGGCCTCTTGCTAGGCATCTCAAAAATACCCCTAGAGGGTCTTTCCAGTACAAGATTTGGTCAATGAGGTAATATCTGACCGCCTTGAGCTTTAAATCTCTTGCTTTTCTTTTACCCATTCCATCGGGGGGCTTTAACTCCTGCAGGAAGTATAGGATTTCATGATACCAGGTGCAGTCTACCAGCGATAAGCCATCTTGAGAGCATTAGCTGGGTAGCTCAACTTGCTGAGTTCCTGAGCGAGTGTTGATGAAACTAACTCCCAAGGCTTTGTAGTTGGATTCAGCCAGTAACTTGGCTAAACCTTGCCCCTTAAACAACTTGGTGGGCTTTATCTCTAAGTCAAATTCTAGGATTTTAGTGATCCATCTGCCTCTTCTCCCATGTACGTTGGGCTGCACAAGGATGTCCTTCACAGAAGTTGAAGGGACATATGTCATTACCTTTGAATGCAAGACGTAAACTCTGAAAGATTTGAGAGCTTTCACTAAGGAATAGGCCTATTTCTCCATGATTTCATACCTTCTCTCTATGTCTCTTAACGCCCTGCTAAAGAAGGCAATGGGCTACTCTCGCCCTTCCTCATTTTTCTTCAATAACACTGCTTCTACCGTATCGAAAGAAGAAAAGAAAAAACTAGGAACAGATTGGAATAATCTGGACCAACCAGTACGGGTTCCTCAGTTAGTGCCCTTTTTATTTGGTCAAAAGATGCCCTGGGCGCAGCGGTCCATTTCACTTTGTTTCCCTTCCTAAGCATGGTCGTGATATGCTTCACTAGCTCGGCAAAATTTGAGACAAACCTCCTTAGAAAATTAATTTTTCCCAAAAAGGCCTGAACCTCTTTCTTAGATCTGGTAAGTGACAGGGTCTGAATTGCTTCTACCCTACTAGGATCAATATTCACTCCCTCTGTTGATACTATATGGCCTAATAACTTCCCCTCCTTCATAGCAAACAGGGACTTCTTTGGATTTAGGGAAAGACCAAATCTTCGGCACTTCGAGAAAACTCTCCTTAAGTGGTAGTGGTGCTCCTTATCAGACCTGGAGAAGACCGTGATGTCATCTAGGTAGATCACTACAAACTGGTCTTTTTCTCCGATGAAGGCTATATCCATGGCTCGCTGAAATGTTTCTCCTGCATTCATTAGCCCAAATGGCATTTTGGCATACATGAATGTGCCCCAAGGAGTGGTGAAGGTTGTCTTCTCTCTGTCCTCAGGCATGACTGATATCTGATTATAGCCAGAAAAACCATCGATCATGGAAATCCTAGATGCACCGGTTACCCTTTGCAATATATGCTCCATGTTGGGCAGGAGATAATTGTCTTTCTTTGAGATCCTGTTCAGGTTCCTAAAGTCGACACAAATCATGATTTCTCTGCTTTTCTTTCTTACAGGAGCCAAATTGGCTACCCATTTGGAATATCTCAAGGGGACAATGATCTAGGCATCTAACAACTTCTTCACTTCTTTCTCCATGACAGGCAGCAACATGGGGTTTATCTATCTTAGCTTCTGCCCGAATGTCTTAGCCTCTTCCTTTAGTGGGATCTTGTGTTCAATGACGGATGTATCATACGTTTTGAGGTCTTCGTAGGTCCATGCAAACACGTCATCAAATTCTTTTAGAAACTTGGTATATTCGGCCCTCTGCTTTGTGGTCAAACTTCTTGACAACTTGACAAACTTGGGCTCCTCTGGTGTGCCGATGTTGCACTCAGTTGTATCAGCATCTTCATCCAAAACTCTTCCCTTTTCTGCCACATCATTCCCATTGAACAATCTTTCCAACGGGACTAGTCCCCTCGGAATGTGATTTCTAGGTAGCTGAATAATCTGGTGGTTAGCAATTTTATTTAAAAACACCTTAGGGTGAGGGTCACCTTCTGTGTCAGGATCCTAATCGATGTGCAACGCAGAAAATTCATCAACGGATCAGAGAAATCTTTCAATTTCCTGATCATATTCGAATACCTTCCAATGCTTGACATTATCCGGTACAGAGGGCCTATATTTTATTTCAACATCAGAGTTGACTATGGACGATAGAGAAACTTTGAGCAAGCTGGCTGAGACAGCTAAAGAATCGGCCACAACATTATCCTCCCTTGGAATAAAAGATATATTGAAAGCTAAGAAGAAATTGTCAATTAGGTCCCATGCTTCATTCCTATAATTTCTGAGTCGAGGGTGCTTAGCCTGATAAGCGCTTCTGATCTGTTGGACCACCAACTCTGCATCTCCGAACACTACTATCTCCTGAATTCCCATTTCCCTTGCAGCTCTTAATCCTAGAACAAGGGCTTCATACTCTTCCACATTGTTGGTGGTTTCAAATTCTAATTTGTATGACAGAGATATGGTTTCCTGGGCTGGCGACACAAAAAACACCCCAGTGGCAGCGCCTTCCCTGGAATAGGATCCATCAAAAAACATTTTCCAAATGGGGGTGATGGAAGGAGGAAGTTCACGAGGAGAACTGGGATGCTTTCTGATTTCAAGAGGAGGCTCGGGGGCATGAGTGAGTTGCAGTAAACTGGAACCTAAATCAGTGTCCAAGGCGAAAATGGGATGATTGGTAGGATTGGCCTCATCACTGATTATATTGGCCAATTGGGCTTCCCTATATAGCCTCCTATGTTCTCCTCCAAACACTAGGATAATATTATATGTGAGTGCCATCTGCAAGGTTCCCCCCAGTCTTTTTATCCAAGATCTTGACAACAACATACCGAACTTAGGGAGGACGTCAGCCACTACAATATCCATGACAACACTTTTCATGGGCAACTGAAACAAGGTCATAACCAGGTCTTTGATAACCCCGAGACATTGAACTTTCCTGGAGTCAAAGGAATAGAGGTCATGATAGGCTCGGGCGACTTCTAGCCCTAACTCCTCCATGACAGTTTTGGGCATGAGGTTGTGAGAAGCCCCTGAATCCATCAAGCAGTTGGGCAGTACCTTGCCATGTATGTTTAAGGAAGTGTAGAAGGGAGGGGATGAGTCATTCCTGTCTTCTACCATAGGACCTAGAATAACTGTAGGCTTTTCATCCTGCAAATTGATGGAGTCTGTGGGAAGGCTTGAGACCTCAGACTGTAAGAGCTTAGAGAAGAGTTTTTTGAACCCTTCATGTTTAATCAATTCTATCAGGGGCACAGGGATTTTGATTTTTTTCATTTCATGATCGAAATTAAAAGAAGATGAGAGCTTTGGGATTTTTCTTATTTCGGGAGCATGACTCTGGATAATGGGAAAGAGGGGTTAGGTCTTCTTACTTCTATGACTGTCTGCTACTTCATCAACAAGCTTCTCTGTTCTAATGGACCGCTCAGGAACCTTAGGTGCTACTGTCTTTTTCTTAGACCTCAGATCATATCTTCTGTGGTTGCCACTAGCCTTGTCTCCCTTGCTCAGCTCATTTAGTTGACTGTCCATGAGAGACTCCTCGTATGTTGATTGAGTGAGATGAGGAAAAGGAGGAGTGTCTCTGAAGCAATGGATTTCAGGATCAAGCTCTTCTGTTTCTCCCTCTTCCCCCTCAGCCACAAAATTGTTTTGAAAAGGGACCTGAATCTTCTGGTCTTCTCTATCTCTTCCCTTCTCTCTTTGCACATTCGTGGGAGTAAAATTGTTTGGCCTCTTGAAATCTCCCTTGTTTTTGGTGTTCAAAGGTACCTTGTATGATTTCCTCCCCTCGAATTTCATTCTCTCCATCTCTACAGACAGAGACTTCACCATCTTGGTCAGTTCATCGACTTGAGGGTGGGGCACCAATAATCCGGAAGTTGATGTTTCCGACCTTCCCTTTCTTCTATCTGCGTTGGTCTTATTCCTCAGTCTGTCAGCTGCTAACAAATTGGATTCCACCTCTATGGCTGCATCTTGCATTTGAGCTAAGGAGGTGGCTCTTCTTTCTCTCAATAGCAGATAGAAATCAGGGCCAAACGCACTAGCATAAGAAATCTTGGCTGAGGCTTCTGAAGGCTTTATTTCAGCGGGAATTTTATTATACATCTTATTAAATCTTTTGGAGAAGTCAGAGACAGATTCTCCTTCCATTTTCTTCAAAGACCCGAAATCTTTCATGTAATACATGAAATCCTTTCTATCACCCCACTGCCTCAGGAAAACACCATCCAGGGCCTCGATCCCAGCAATAGATCCGGGGGCCAATCCTCTGAACCATTTCCTCACCTCGCCGTCCAGGATCTAGACAAAGACTCTCATCCAGACATATTCATTTTCAATGTTGAGGTTGTCTGTGTAACTGTAGAAAGCAGCCAGGTGCTCTTCCACAGTTACATCTCCTTCTCCGGTGAACTTGGGCATGTACTTCAAGTAATCTCCAGCGGGGAGAGGATTCATAGGATGGGGTAGAACTAAAGGAGCATATCTAGCAGTGACTATGGTGTCCATTCTATTTAGAGGAGGATTAGCACCAGCCATAGGACTATTAGGTGGAGGAGAACTCGGAGGAGAAGGAGTTCCCGAAGGGGCTACTGGGAAACAAGAGGGGATTTAAGGAGAAGGCTAACGAGCTCAAGTCAGCAGGTGTTCCTCTTCGTGCAGGAGTGGGGAAATCTTTTGTAGTCTTGGGTCTATGCTAGGGTGTAGCTTCAGAGGAGAGGGGAGTGACAAGGATTTCTCCCTCCAATCCCAGACTAGGAGGGGAAAAATCAGCAGGAACACTCTTGAAATTTAGGAAATGGGAAACCTCCGAAGGAGGTCTATTAAGAAACTGAGGAGGAGAGAATGGAGTTCTCACAGATGGCAGATTACCTATTTTGGTGGTGGAATATTCTTCTTCAGGGGCCTTTCCTTTTCAGAGGACCACGTCCAAGTCAGTTTCAGGTGTAGCTAGAGGTAGTTGTGGATGAGCCTGTGTGTGTCTGCCTCTGTAAGCCACAATTAATAGAGCAGGTCCTCCCTAGTGGAGTCATCACAATGGAGTCGCCAGGTGCACAGTAGCAATCTTCAAAGTCTCTGATGCCTGGTGCACCTTCAGGATCAGAGGCTCAATGTCGGTCAATCCCAGGAAAAATTTTAAACTTCGTCCCCGGCAACAGCGCCAGAAATGTTGGCGATAGAAGTCACTCCTGGATTGCTTGCAGGAGTAGAGCCAAACACCCATCAGTTTTATGTCACGATTGTTTGTAATGGGTATAAAAAGCAGTGATCAAATGGAAGTAAACTTGGATGATTTGGTTCTAACTCTGAAACTAGGCCAAGAATGCATGGGCAGGTGAGGTCTTGCATGAACTTCAGACAGTGAGGTGTAGTAAGGGTGAGTAGGGGGGAGACTTATATCAGAGAGATGAAAAGGTCTGTAGCAAACATCAGGTTTCTAATAGACTATAGAAGAAGACATCCAAACACAAGATCTTCTTGCACTCAAACACAGAAAACCAGAGAATACAATAATGGATAAATAAATCCTTTATCATGAAATAATTGCAATGATCCGCATGAATCATTCGTTCATGAACTCTCTTAGCATGAGACGAAAATTAGATGAAGTAAGAAAGACTGTCTGTCATAAGGCAAGAAATCTCATATACAGATGCATAACCAGGGAACTAGAGTCTGTGCTAAAACTTTACAATCGGGAGCTCTGCTCTACCATCGATCCTTTTAAAAACATCAAAACTAAACATATATACTCCCAAACATTTACCCAATAGAGGCCTACTAGACTTCTTGGATGAGGAGTCTTCTCAATCAAATCTGGTCTGCACTCTTCTGTCGGACGCCACCTTAATCCGACATGGATCACACCAGGGGGTAGTTGAACCTTTGAATGTTGAATTAGCGTGTGCAGGCTTCCCTGGTGAGTCAAGGACTTGGCATGGTTTCCATGGAAAGAATCAGTACAGAAGACCGCCTCAGGTGGACCTTTAGCTGGGACATCCATACTTTGTAATAAATGAACGAGGTGAGGTTTCAACCACCCTCTCTCTTCTTCATTCATCTCCAGCAGGTACTAGGATTTAGCTCACGTCAAAACAACATTTGGAGAGTCACAATGCCTCCCGTCTGAGATTTAGCTCGGCGCTTCTGGCCCCTTTTGTGTACAACCCTTTCTGCTTTCTCGAGTGGCCAAATGATAAACATAAGTGCCCCTCCTCCAGACCTATTCCTTTACAGCCAGATTCCAAAATGATGGGCCCGGTCCTGGGCACTATAGGCATTTCAGGGTTTGGGGTTTTGAAAGGTGAAGTGACGAGGAGATCCTACCCCCCAACCTCCCGAATGCTGACATGGCATGGATGCGTGCCGCGTGTCCTTAAGATGAACGACGGAGGTAGCACTCTCCTCTTAACAGGGGGGCGCACTCATTCTCAGGCTTTCTTGATGTGACCTGGCGCTAGGACCGTGGGCCAGGATTTGAAGGGCTCTTATCAGCATTTCGAGGTTCAGGGTTTCGAAAGTTGAAGAGACAAGGAACTTTACCCCTCGAACTCCTGAATGTCAATATGCTGATGTGACTGGATCCTATGCCATGCGTCACTAGATCGGACGACCCAGACTCAACCTTGAAATATAGGAGCTTTCTCTGGTGCTATATGTCGGGTAACTTGGTAGCCCCGAGATCCTGATGACCGTTTATCTGCTTCGTGGATGGATCTTGGTTGTCGACAGCAAAACCTTGCCCGCTCGCTTGACTCATAACTAGAAAGGAGATCCTTCTGCTGCTGTGCTTGGTTGTTTCCCGTTCATTCTGCAGACCTGGGTGCTTTTGTGCCTAAGACAAAAATAATCTCTAACAGAATGGATGAAGCATTCAGAACAATTTGCAATATTATTTCTCCCGATCTCTTTTTTCACATATCTTCTTGTAAGACTCCCAATGAATCATCTACCACCTTGGAAGGTATCTTTGAAAAACAATATGAAATTAGGGGACACATGCTAGAGGTGGAATTCATCACCTTGGATCCAAAAAGCTTCGACAATATCCAATATTGCTTTACAAATTTCAAGGATTTACTGTCGCAACTCAAAGCTTGCAGGGTTAATAAATCTAAGGAGGAGAAACAAATGGTTTTGACCATTCTATCCAAACTTGGTCCTGAATTCTTTTTGTTCTTATCAACATTCCACTTAGTCAAACTCACCTCTAGATCCACCTCGAAAATTCTGTCTCTTGAGTACTTTATTGAATCCCTGACATAAGAGAAAACCAAGCTCATCAACATGGGAAAATTAAAAGGCCCAAAGGTGCACGCACTTACTATGCAAGATGGAATCCATAAATATCATAAATCTAAAGAGAAATGCAAAAGGAAATATCATGCATATTCGAAGAAGGAAGGGTACACAAAACCCTTCACCGATGCCTTTGGATCCAAAGGTGGAAAGGGAAGAAAAGGGGAGAAATGCAGATACTGCTACAAAGGATTCCATCCAGAATCTACATGCATGTAGAAAAAAAAATATCTAATGAATAAGACACTTCACCAGAACAACCTTGGAGATCGTATTCCCAAGGGTTCCAAGAAGAAGAAGCCAAAAGATCAGAATCCCAAGAAAGGCAATTCTAGCCATGCCTTGATTGCCATCAACTCCTCTCTTTATGCTTGGATCATATATTCAAGACCATCACATCACATGGTTGCCTCAAAAGTATTGTATTTTTCATTGGATTCATGAAAAGGTCCTCCTATTCTGATGGGGGACAACTCTCCAGTCAAAGTCACTAGCAAAGGAAGGATTAAACTCACCAACAAAAGTAATGTGTTGCACGTTCCCAAACTTTTTGTCAACCTTCTCTCCCCATATCAGATGACAAATCCAAGCACCAAAAATAAATTCATATTCACATCAAATGTAGTGGACATATATGACATGCAAACCAATTCTAGGGTTGCTACCGGTGAGGTAAATCATCAATCTAGATTGTATACATTTTGTGAATTGATTGAACCAAATTCTTCTTTGCTACTTACCAATGTTGATGAAAGTAGTAGGATATGGCACAGAAGGTTTGGACATTTCAATTTCAGATATAAGCAATGTCTTAGCAAGAAAATATTGTTTGATGCTCTACCAGACATCCATTTCTCCAAGGGAGTATGTGCGGGATGTGTTCTTGGAAAACACCCTCAAGAGAAATTCGACAAAGGAAATTCATAGAGAGATAATGTGCCTTTAGATCTGATCCATAGTGACCTCATGGTTCCTTTTTCGAATCCATCTATTCTGGCAGTGAGTGCAACAAGAGGATCCTCAAAATTAGATCGAGTCCTCCTAGTATCGGTTGGATTATCAACAAGATCCCCTGCATCCTGAAGAGTAGTCTATGGCCACTTGGGCCTCTTTTCTAGATCTAAAATTGCATATGGATACTCTGAAGAAAGGTTTGCTCTCATTTTTGGTTCAATCTTCAGATCCACAGTATTATGGCGAGGCTGTTGGAAATCCCTTTTTGGAATCTGTCATGCAGGAGCAGTACAACTCCCTCCTCGAGAACTAGACTTGGGATCTGGTTTCCATTCTTTGTGGGAGAAAAATTGTCAAATGAAGATGGGTCTATAGGACCAAGAGTGCAATGGATGGATAGATTAGTAGATACAAAGCTAGGCTTGTTGCCAAAGGATTTTAGTAGGTGCATGGAATTGACTATGATGATACCTTTGATCTAGTAGCGAAGATGGATTCCATACGATTGGAACTTGCCATTGCGGAAACCAAGGGATGGGAAGTCCATCAAATGGACATGAAGAATGCATTTCTTCATGGTGATCCCTCTGAGGAGATATATATGGAGAAGCCCCAGGGATTTATGCAGGACTCATATTTGGTATTTAAACTGAAGAAGTCCCTTTATTGCCTCAAGCATGCTCCGAGGGCATGGTATGCCAAGATGAACTCCTACCTGTTGTCACATAACTTTGTATGTTGTAAATTAGACCTGAATGTCTACATGCTCAAGATGGCTAATTCACTTCTACTCTTAGTTCTGTATGTTGATTATTTGTTGATCATCGATTGCTCGACTTCAACGATTTCTGTAGTCAAGAGGATTATACATAAGAGGCTTTTGATGATGGACATGGGTACACTACACTTATTCCTTAGACTCAAGATCAGTCAGGATGCATTAGGCATCAAACTGTCTCAGGCCAAGTATGCACGAGATCTCCTTGAGAGATTTCACTTGATAGAATACAAGTCTTCTCTAACTCCTTTCCTATCAGGAGTCAAACTTGAGGATGGCGGGGGCACTCCACTAGTTGAAAACACATTGTACAAACAACTATTGGGGAGCTTGTTGTATCTCACAGACTCTAGAACAGGCCTCTCCTATGTAGTTGGCGCAGTTTCTAGGTTCTTACAAGAGCCACATGAGATACATTGGAAGGATGCAAATCATATCCTTTGATATGTACAAGGCACCATCACCTTTCGGATTCATTATGAAACAAAATATACATTAGATCTTATCAGGTTTACCGATTCTGACTGGGTTGGCGATAGCACTGATCGCAAGTCCAGATCTGATTACTCACTTAGTCTTGGTTCTAGGCCTATTTTTTGGTCGAGCAAGAAGCAAGCTTCCATTTCTCTATATTCAATCGAGGGAGAGTACAGAGGGGTAGTTAACATAACCATTCAGACTATGTGGCTACAACATTTTCTCACTGAGTTGGGAATTTAGTTTCATCAGTCGATCATCATCTGGTGTGACAACCAGAGCACTCTAAAGTTCTGCAGAGATCCAATTCATAGGAAGTAGATGAACCACAACAAGATCCACTTGCACTACATCCAGAACTTAATGCACGAGGGGATCATCGACCTACAATTTTTTCCTTCAGTAGAATAGACGACAAACATCTTCAACAAGGCCTTCACTGAGAAGGAATTCCATTCTCCATGAATTCATCTTGGAGTGAAGGAAACAGTTTCCTTGCAACTGTAGTTCTTCTTTTTACATACATTTTACCTTGAGGGGGGTGGGTTTCCCCATGATTTTTTCCCTCTTTCCTCACTTTATTTTCAGTGTATCTTTTGTATTTGGGTACCAAAAGTGGCCTCGTTGCCGAGGCACATTCTTTATTTTCACCATAGTGATGTTCAGAGGGGGTGTTGGAGTTACTTCACACACACCTAGGATTTATTTTTCCTAAGGTTTTTCCTTGTTTATTTGTCATAATTAGTCATTATCCAGTCTCCTCTATTTTAGGGGAGAATATTCCACTTGGAGAATATTCTCTTTAATTGACACTTCAGTTTGACTAGTTGATTTGAGTCTAGATGTTGCATTGGTTTTGTCTTCATGAAACATTGGGATCATCACCATCTAATGCAAAATTTCCTTGGTTTCATCACTAGACTAGTTTATTCCCCTTGATTCCTTGATCTACTCCTCACTACACTCTATTTCAGTCAGTTAACTAAATACTAGTTGACTAGTTAACTCAGCTAGGTGGCAGTTCACTCCTGTAACTACTTGAGAGACTAGACTAGGTGGTTGTTCACTCCCGTTACTGTTGGTGTGTTTCCAGGTCACTCTAGACCACCACTATGGTGCATTGGTTCTCCTCCAGTGCACATTGGTTGAGTTATATATAGTATATCATGTGTAAATTATTCGTTATTCATTACGGTTAATGAGAATTATTCTATTCTTTCTCTTTTGCTTCTTCTTTCTCAATTTCTCTCTAAAAATGTGGGTGGTATTTTCTAGATAGATCTATTTTGTGCAGGTTCAACACATTTACATTCCTGACATAGAGTGATTATATGACCCATATTCTCCTCGATATTAATGGCTACATTCATATGTGGCTTAACACATGATTGGTCCATCATATATATTTAAAGAGCATAGAGGTTTATTTGTTCGTGATCGATCATGAGAAACTCTTTGTAACATATTTTCTTTTACATTAATAAATTGCTCTAAGTTTCCACATTGGATGGGGTCGTGGATGTTTCCCCACAAGGGTTTTACCAGTTAAAAACATCAGTGTGTTGATATTTGATCTAGCTGTGTGAGTGTTTACAGAAGGTGTTTATCTGCTATTGGAATAAAAACAAATTCGAACATGGTATCAGAGCACATTTGAAGACCCACTACTGTTGTAGACCAAGATCTTGAATCCATGTTGTCACATCTCTATTTTTTTTCATTTCTGTACATTTTGGGGATAAAAGGACTATTTTAGTGCATCAAAAGCACTTCTTTCAGCTACAAACTATTTTTGTTTCACTCAAAAATGTTTTCGTTTCCCCAAGATACACCCATTTCAATCAGATATAGAGGTATAAAGACTGAATACATCCTTTTAAATTTCTATAGAGATAACATTTTGGTTTTATTTTGGCTTTCTATTTTTTATTTTTTTTGTTGCTGCTATTTTTTATTTATGAATGCTAGCTTCCCTGCACTCTATGTGATCTCAGTAAATTAGAAACAAATCGAAAAGGATTTTCATGTCTAAGTATGCTCTTTGTCGTGTGCTCTATGTGATCTTGGTAAAGCATAAACATAGGGAAATTTTGCATGTTTGGGGTAAGCTAACAGAGATCTAACTCTTGTTATTGTCGAGAAGTAAAAAAAAATTGTGTGTGAATGCATGAAAACAAGTTTTTATTGGGAATTCACTTCAAGTCCATCTTCCACTACAACAACAACAACTCAAATTCTCCTTCTTAACACTATAATGTGTTTTGCACTAGGTCACTTAGTTGAAAGTTACTTTACTTAGTAAGAGGTCTTGAGTTCAAGTCTCTTTTTTGTTAATTTTTTTGAAAAAGTTAATTTATTCATTGTAAAGTGCATTTCACTTAATTAAAAGAGTGAATCACTATTAAATAAATTTAATGTTTGATTCTAAGTTATTTTTTGCATGCAACTTTCATTTACAAAGCAACTTCATTGTAAATGTGCCTCTCACTTATTCTATAAAAGTGGGCCACTTCATAAGTAAATTATTTAAAAGTGAGCTTATAAGAACAGTTAGGAAGAGCATCACAACATGGACCAACTTACACTTGCCACATGGCTCTTTGGTTACCATTTATGCCTTTTTTCAAAAGGGCGTAACTTTCACATATGATGTCTATTTTCAATGCCATATTTTTTAAACCGCCTATTTTTTTTAGAGATTTCCATCCATGCCATCAATTTTAGATTGTAAATCCATATTATTTTCATATTTTAATATGAATCCTCCTAGTAAAATTATTCTTACTCATACCAACTAATTCTCATGGAAATATCATATAGAGGATGTACTAAGAAGTAATGAATTGTACCAAATTACCTTGGGAAAAGAACAAGAACCCACTGACGATGAAAAGTATTCCAAATGGAATAATAGGAATGATAAAGTACGTGGACTAATTGGAATTTCTATCTCTCCTCATTCAAAGTTTCACCTTCAAGGAAATTAAGGCCCAAATAAATCTTGGAAAAATAGTGAAGTTATGTTTGGTAGACACAATATTATTCGAGCCCACTAGTTAGAAAATTAGATAATGAATTTAATTCTAATGATTTTCCTTGCATTTAATATTACTTATGTAATTTCAAAACACTTAGAATTTTGTGTATATATTTTCAAGTAGATTTGAAGGAAGATCGATGCATATATGATACTCTTTCTAATCTCGGTAGTGCATATTTTTTTTTTGTATCTACCTTTTATGTCACCGGGGAAGCTCCAGGGAGTGGTTATAAAGAACCCTCTCTTGATTCCTTTTGTGATTCTCTAATTTGAGAGCAAGATAATCTTGTGAAAGTTGTATTGATCAACACTACAGGTACATCTAGAAAATCCTTAGTGGCCCAACATAAAGATAAATAGAAAAATCTCAAGAAGCAACATGCTTGCCACAACAATAAGAATAAAAGGATCCCAAGCCCTCTCCACCAAATTCTGCTCCTAATGGTGATAAATGAGAAAAATCAAAATAAAGAAGATTGACATGAATTGCAACTTTTGTGGGAAATATGGTCATGTGGATTATATTTTTTTTTAAAAGATGGAAGCCCTCGAAGCAGTGATGAATAAGCACAATATCAGTATTGATTATTATTATTATTATTATTATTATTATTATTATTATTACTATTATTATTATTATTATCATGGACATGCACTCTCTGCTTATGGTTTCTCCTTCCATGCAACTTCTACTTCTTCCTCTGATGAGTGTCTTATTGATTCAAGAGAATATTATCATATGGCTAAGGATAAATCCATATTTTATTCTCTAAATGAATGTAACACCAAGAAAATATTTGTCAGTGATGATAGATCTCTTAGTGTTGCGGGGTATGGAATAATTTAGGTATATAATGGTGATTTCAATGATGCATTATGTGTTCCAAGTCTTTCTTGCAACCTTCTATCAATATCTCAAATCACTCATTTAGGTGAAGGTAAAACTATAGAGTTTTCACCTCACCAAGTTGTAATTAAGGATTTAAAAGATCCTAAGCATGTCCTTGTAATTGGAATTCTAATGATATTACTAGGTTGTAAAAGTTTGAAAACTTTGGGTCATCATATTTTCCATCAGTTTTGTTGCTCATAGCGATGACTTGAGCGAACTTTGGCATGAGTGGTTTGTTCATATAAACTATTACTCGTTGTAGCAACTATGTAATCAAAAGATGGTGACTATTCTTCCTATTGTTTCTTGTAGAGATGGTGTTTATGTCAGTTGTGTTTTTGACAAACATCATCATGAAAATTTTGACAAACATTCCTCTTGGCACACCTCAACCCATTTGCAGCTTGTTCATAGTGACTTGTCTGATCCACCTTCTTCTCCTTCTTTTTCTGGGCACAAGTATTTATTAAACTTCATTGATGACTTCTCCAGACACACTTGGGTTTACCTCTTAAAACTCAAAATCAAAGTGTTTGGAATTTTTTTAGCTTATAAGGCCCTTGTAGAAAAACAATATGGATGTCAACTTCAAGGCTTAAAAACATATAATGGAGGTGAATATGTGAATAGTAATTTACAATTTATTTCACTGCACAAGGAATTCAGACACAACATATTGTTCCATATACACCATAGAAAAATTGTATTTTTGAGTGAAACAATCACATATTAAAAGAAATGGTTATTTGTATGATCCAATATGATGGATTAAGTCTCAATTATTGGGTGAACTCCCTCAATTGTGAAAATTACATAGTAAATCAAACTAACACAAAGGATCTTAAAAATATAACATTGGAATAAGCATGGAATAAATTTAAGTTAGATGTGAGTCATGTCCATGTATTTGGTTTCATAACATGGCCTCACATTCCTGACGATAAAAGGAAAGATTTACATCATAAAAGTGAGAAGTGTATTTTTGTTGGATATTATGAAGATGTCAAGGTTTATAGAATTCTTCAACCTCATCCCAATGAAATTATTATTAGAAGAGATGTTAAATTTGATGAAAATCTCTTGGTCTGCAAGCATAATTTAGCGTTTATGCCATCTTTGTCTTGCTAGCCATATTCGACATTTGTGTCATATTGTGTTCTGATTTTGGTTTCTTCTTATTCAAATGATGACAGTGAGGGTGAAAATCCACCTCCACCTACTCACCTTCCTCCATATGAGTTCACTTAACATTAACCTGCACTAGAACCATCACTTCCTAGATTATTTTATTCAACATGAGAAGCAATTGGTGATCTTGTGAGTGATCCTTCAGATCAATATTAGATTTTTTCATAGTTCCATCAGGCCTCTTATCTTTTCGCTCAAGTTTCAGAGACTTGTGATCTAGAAACATTTGTAGAAGCCTCAGATTGTCTATATTGGGACACAAAAATGAATGAAGAGAATTGATATTTAATGGAAAATGATACTTGGGATCTTGTACCTCTTATAAAACAAAGAAAACTTGTCATATGTAAATGGGTGTACAGAACTGAGTATGCATTGGATGGAATTTTTGAAAGACACAAGGCCTAGTTAGTTTCCAAAGGGTTCTCTAAATTTGAATGAATTGACTATAATCAAATTGTTTCTCCCATGTATGAAATGAATCCCATCTGCCTTGTTATATACCTTTCTGCCTCACATAAATGGGAGGTCCATCATATGGATGTTAAATCCACCTTATTTCATGGGAATTTGCAAGAAGAAACCTACATGGAATAACCTCTTGGCTATGTCCAGAATGACTCCAACCTTGTTTGTTGCCTTAAGAAATATCTTTATGGCCTTAAGCAAGCTTCTCGAGCTCGATATGCCAAAATGGACAGCTTTCTTCTTGACACTGGATTTTCTATATGTCATTTTATTCCTAATGTCTATACCAAAAAAGTAGGAAGTCATCTCAAAATTATTTTTCTTTATGTTGATGACCTTATCCTCAATAGTAGCGACCCTAAACTTTTAAACCATCTGAAAACCATCCTTAAGAACAAATTTGAAATAATTGACTTATGTTATTTTCACTATTTTCTTGGCCTCCAAGTTTTTCAAACCAAATAAGGAATTTTTCTTTGTCATTCTAATTATGCATGTGACCTTATTTGTCACTTTCACATGAAATATTTTAAACCAACCCCGTCTCTCTTCTAGTTCGGAGTCAAACCTATTTACACTTGCACTTATCCTGAATTTGATGCCACTTTTTATTGTCAATTAGTTGGTATCCTCTTATATTTGACTCATACTCATCCCAATATTTCATTTACTATTGGTATTGTTTCCTAATAAATGAAAACACCCCATGAAATCCATTGGAAAGAAACTAAAAGGATACTTTGATATGTTCGGGGCATAGTTTAGTTTGGGACACACTGTAGATCAGGGGAGAATCCTTTATTGGTTGGTTTCACTAATTCAGATTGGGCCAACAACCCTAATGATCAAAAGTCTATTATAGTTTATGTTTCCAACCTTGGCTCTAGACCTGTCACTTGGGCCTGTAAGAAACAATAGGTTATTTATCTTTCTTCAATAGAAGTATAGTATCTAGCAACATTTATTGTAAGTCAAGAAGGCTTGTGGCTTCAACATATCCTTTCAGAGTTCAACTTCCAGCAACAACATTTGACCACCCTTTGGTGCAACAATCAGAGTGCCATCAAGCTCACCAAAGATATAGATCAAAATCAATGCAACAAAAACATTGATATACACATACACTTCATCAAAAAACTCATTCATAATCGATTTGTTGAAGTGTTATTTTTCCCTACAAAATATCAAGTTGCAGACATTTTCACAAAGTGTTATGATCCAATGCCTTAAAAATGATAAAATGTTGATGAATTACACTCCACTTTGAGGGAGAATCCTCCTTTTAAAATATATCAAATTCATAATACAATATGACATGTGATAATATAATCCTAAGACTAAGTCTCCTTGTTATACATATAGGAGACAAAGTGTACAATTTTAATGAAATGGTGCAAAGAAGGGTTCTAGACGACATACACATATAACACTAGAAATGTAATAACTCAATATCTAAGGATTAATAATGGGTTTTATATATAACATGGGGTTTTGTATGGGTATTTTTCTAGGGCTTAACATGATCCTCCCATTCAAAAAAGTGTTGTACTCAACACTTGAGAAATGTGGTTGTGTCTGCATGAAGAAATTATCTTCCCATGTCTCCTCTTCCACTGGTTGGTTCTTCCATTTGATGAGGTACTCAATAATTTCTCAATTTCGTAGCTTCATAATCCCTATTTCAACGATTGTTTCTATTTCTAGTATGATATTCCATTCTCCATTATTTTTTGATAAAATAGTTTGCACTAGGATCTTGTCATTGATTATCTTCTTTAAGGAAGAACCATGGAAGATTGGATATACACTTCCTAGTTGCAGATGAATAGCATGGTCATGATCTTGAGCAGGTAGAAGAACCTTAGGAATCTCTCCAAATACTTTGGAATGATTTTTTATGACCTTTTTGATATTCATTGGAGTAGAGGCTATAGATGTTTGAACATCTAGTGAGCACAACTGTGCAATTACACCAGCATGTCCCTTTTTGCATAAATTTGTCAATATATTAGAGCTTATCACTTTATAGGGTTTCCCTTGGATACCTATAAGCTCAATTTCCTTGCCTTCTAAGGAAAATCTCATGAAAATATTTTGAAAATTAAGGGCCATTGTTCTCAATTATTGTAACCATTGGACTCATAATACAACATCAACACCACCCATTTTGATGGAAATCATGGGACTATCTAGTAAATACGCCCCCATATTGATCCTAATATTATGGAAATTCCCAGAACAATTTATGGTACCTCCATTTGCTATCATTACTTCAAAATATGGTGTTGGATATACAAAGCAATTGATATATTTTGCTAATTTGTAATTGATGAAGTTATAGGTACTACTAGAATCAATCAACATTGTTACCTTTTTCTTTTTGATATATCCTTCTATCTTGATGGTTTGTGGAGCACTGATGTCAGCCAATGGATGACAAGATAGCGTTCAATTAGTCTATAATAGCTCTATATCTCAAGATGGTTCCAATTCTTGATATTCTTCCTCTTCATTGTCTAAGTAGAATAATTTCTTCTCACTTCATTTATGCACTTTACCATACTTGTTGTCACAATTGAAACATATTCTCTTTTCTCTTATTTCATTCATTTTTTGAGGTGTCAACCTTGTCATTTGAGGTATGCTTGTCTTATGAAACCCACAAGGATCTATGCTTCTGGTGTGTGATCCAATGGTATACTTGTGCATATCCTTATTATTGGCTTGAATATGATGAGAAGATTGCATAGATTCCATAATATTTGCAGTGTGTCTTAAGAAAACCTCATTTTTAGTTTCTTCTTTTAATCCACCCATGTAAGTTTCCAACAATTGATCATCAATTATGTTATCCACCCTTGTGGCCAATACCTAAAATTATGAATTGTAATCTTCAATATCACCTAAGTTCTTGATTCTTGTCAATTGATTGAAGTATTCATGTTCCCCAACTTTCTCATATTGTTCTTCTAAGTATCTTTTAAATAGGCCCCAAGTATAATGATAAAAAAGGAGGCTTCCTTTTAACTCCCCATTGATACCATTGATATTGTTTTATCTCAAAGTTCAAAGTTTGTATGTGAATCATTTTCTTATCATCCATAATATTATGCCATTCAAATATTGCTCTATTTGGTTCACCCAGGTAAATAATTTTGTACCATCAAAATTCTTTAATTCAATCTTGGAAAAGTTTAACTTAGGACCCCCATCATAATTAACTCCACTAAAAAATTGCTTACAATCGACAGATTGTTCAACTGGAATACTACCTTTATTTTCCTGATTTCCTTATGTTTTTATATCTCCTTTAGAGAGTCTATCATCTAGAGAATGAAACGTCATGGAAGAAAAATAATTTTGCAATTCCTTCATGGATTTTTGTAAATTTTCATCCATCTTATTTGTCATGTCATCCATATTATTTTTCATGTCATCCATCTTCTTATCTATATTGTTTTCCATTCTTGCATATTTGTTTTCATATCATTATTATTATCATTCATATTCTTATCCATATTTTTGTCCATTTCATACATATTTATTTTCATAGTTTAATCCATCTTATGTGCCAATTCTTCCCGATTTTCAATGATCCTCTTTTTCATCTGGCGATAAATCTTGTCGATTTCATCTTGAGTCATGGTTGATATTTCTGGAGTTTTTGCTAGTGAAGTAAATTTTGGAGGAGCCTTTGGAGCCATGTAAGAAAAAAATAATTCTCCTATTTTTTCTCTTTATTACAAATTTTGAATCACCAAAAATATATCTTCTAATAAAAAATTATGTCAATGGTAAGCTACATACCTTTTAAGCCCTTAATTTGGAGTTTGTCCTCCTGGCCCTTCTGAGTCTGAAATTTAAGAATGTTGTACTCTAAAATGTCTTCTATTCAACTCCATAGGGATGACCAAAATTGGACTTTCCAAGTTAAAGTTAGAATAAATTTACCAAAATTTGTTGATTTTCTGCCTTTTCGGGAGAGTGAACTTGTACAAAATACCACATGTCCAATATTTAATACCTTATTCTAAAATTTCTGCTAGAAATATTATGGCATGTTGTCTTGTAAATTCAATAGTTCTCGCATAATTTGGATCCTCTCTAATCAAGATTTTATTTTTTTATCTAGAACAAATGTTTGAGACTAGTTATAGGACTAGTAAAAAACCCTATCTTCCACAGGGTATATCTGTAAAAGTATAATGCTCTAGAAGATGAAAATTTCACCAAATATACCTTGAAACATATTTTAAATAACCTCTAAGTTTCATTTTCTGAATTGTACCAAAAAAAATGTTTTAGTGAAAATTATAAGATGACTTACTTGGAGAATAAAAACCCTAGGATCGATGCTCTGATACCGAATGTTATGATCCAATGCCTTAAAAAATGATAAAATTAAATGAATTATAGTTCACTTCGAGGGGGAAAGATCCTTGTACAATACATCCAATTCATAATACAATATGAGATGTGATAATATGATCCAAAGACTAAGTCTCCTTGTTATATATATATATATATATATATATATATATATATATATATATATATAAGTAAAACTTTAAAATTGTTATGAAAGGGTGTAATGAAGGGTTCTAGCCAACATACAAGTATAACACTAGAAATGTAATAATTCAATATTTAGGGCTTAACAAGGGGTTTTATACATATGATGGGGATTTGCATGGGGATTTTTCTAGGCCTTAACACAAAGTCTCTTACATAGGAGAATTTTTCCAAACTTCAATCTATGTTAGTAGTTTAGGAAGTTGTCATTAAGGGTGGATATGATGACTATGATGATGTGAAAAGAGAGAATCACCAAGTATAACTGAAAAAGGGATGGATGATTGGGATGGTCAATAAGAAAGTATATGGTCAACATAGTCTTAACTTCCCTTGAACATATAGCATGAAACAATGATGACTTGATAGCATAAACTCAAAAGCAATGATGACACAATGCATCAATCTGTGAGGCATTTGAAGCACTCTTTGTAAAGATTGGAAAAGTAACTATCCATAGGAGTATATGGCATACTAATGGAAAGAATCTTATGCAAGATATAACCCAACGGTAAGATAGTGATGCAAACATGGTCTATGTTCAAGGGAAACATGACTGACAATTTCCATTTTTGATAATAAATAATAACTATAAAATCCCCTTCACTTTTTTTTTTGAAAAATTGATGCATGTATTCTTCATAGTTTTACAAGTGCAAAAAAGAGATAAAAGTGTGCTCGATGGTGTCTTTTTTGTTCATTTTTTATGGGTTTTAAAAAGAGGTAAAAGTATACTTGTTAGGTGTATTTTCATGTTTTAACTAGCACAAATAAGAGTTAAAAGTAAGATCATCTAGAGAGACCGAGTATGTAATGTCCCTCCTATACTACTGGTATAAATTTCCTACTGTTGTAATAAATTTTCCTTATTGTTGTAGCAATTTTTGTGTGTTTCTAGGTGATGACTTTTGTCAAAAACTTAGGTTGTAGGTTTATTTACACTTTAATAACTTCTTGAAAGGGATGTTTAAATTTTGTGCTTACTGATGTAGTATTTTTAGAAAATAGTTGCAACCTTATGAAATACATTTAACACACATTATATAGGACATCAATAACTATGAAAAAGGAAATTGATCAATAGCCAAAGAAGAGGGAAAATTGGATTTTGCATTAATCTTCTAAAATCAAAGAAGATACAACCCAAAAAAATCTCACAAAATTTCCTTCAAAGTATTGGCACTTGGATGGTACCACTTGGCTGGAAGATAGTGATTATGTTGAGGCTATAAAAGAAATTAAAACCCCATTATGTCACTACAAAAATGGTCTTTTTCACCCATAATTTTGCTTCCATCAAATACTCATCTCTTCTAGTGAGAAATCGAGCCTGTTCACATAAGATTTCTCCTGGCTTGCACTCAACGCATCCCAATAATGTAAACATGACTACACCAACAATAAATCGACCGAGCAAGATGCCTATTTCATCCCAACAGAGGAAAGTCATCCTCAACAAAGATAAAATTATCCCAACAAGAATACAATAAGCCTCAACCGGTCTAAAATCCACCCAACAAGAGGGTACGATCTTTCCACAACTAGAAATTGACCCAATGAAAATGAATCATCCCTCCAGTAGATGAAAACTAGCCCAGTAGTGGAAAAGATTTTCTCTAGAAGAAAATCACGCCCCCAAGTAGTAAGATCTCGACCCTTGTTGAAGTAATGCACTTATCATATAAATAACTTTCCCAACAACTATATTTCAGTGTCTTTTTCAAGGAACTCAACCTCTACACCAACAAAAATCAGCGACGGAATGAGAAGACTCAGTCGCCAACACAAGAAATATTTTCACAAACCTAACTCGTCCTTCTCATGCCAAATTTACCACTACCTAAGAAAAAGCAACTACCAAGTGATGGAAACCCGAGCGGAATGAATCACAATGAAATATTTGAATGATATTTCCTCCACAAATAGCTAGGGTGGATGGTCTCACCACCGAAACCAATATTCTTCTATAGGGCTTTTCATCCTAAGAGCCAAAATCCATAAGAGCTCTCTCAAATTCATTTTTTAGAAATTAAAAATTGCATAATGAGAGAGGACATGCTCCTTCTCCTTTTGTTTCCTCGTTGATCCTTTTTGGACCCTTGTACCCTTTTAATAAATCAAAGTGACTTTATAAACTCAAGTCACTTAAAACACACTTTTTAATTAATTTTTCAATGTCACTTTAGAAATATAACCTTTTATAACCAAGCGACATCAATTAATTACCTTGACCCCCTTTTATTTGTATTCTATAGCCTACAGGAGTCAACTAGGCTACTACACCATCCATATGGAGTGGTCACTTGGAAAGGGACATCAAAGTCCTCCCTTACCTATATTTATTTCCCCGGAGAAACCACAAACTAGGATGCTACAAAATTCCCTCACTTTCCCATGTGGCATCTGATACCGTCCAATCCCTCTAGCTGACATGATATTCCCTAATAACTCTATTCAATATTCTTCCTCAAACATCCAAAACCTCCTCGGTAGTTGGTATCATTTTCCCCCTCTTATCTAGTTGTAGTGAATCAATGGAAGTGGCAACCTGTGGTCCTCGTTCCTTGTTGAGGCATGACACATGGAAAACAATATGAATTGGGCTACCCTCTAGAAACTCCATCTCATAAGATACCTCTCCAACTCTCTGGGTCACCCTGTAGGGACTATAGAGGTGCAACCTCATCCTATTAGTTCCACCTGTCCTTAATGGAAACAATCTATGTAGTTTCACCCTCAAGAAAACCATGTCTCCAATCTTGAAATTGTGATCCACCATGTGCATGTCTGAATACCTTCTCTGTTGATCCTGATTGGTATGTAAACAATCATGAGTGGTTTGTAGAAATTCTCACCTAAATGTAAACACTCTATCCATGACCTCACATAGTCATGAAAATACCTCTCGGCCCATTGGTTCACCATCTCTCCTTGGCCATCCATCTAAGGGTAAAAACAAATATTGGGATTCATACCTATGCCTACAAATATGAGCAGCTCCTACCAACCTACACTATGACACCTATTGTTCGGATAACTAGAAATGACTCCAAGATACTCATGGACTCTAAACATATCCCCAAGAGATAGGTTTGTGGCCCTTGTTGTCCCATAATCTGAAGAAATTACTAGGAAGTGCGTGAAATATGACAATTGGTCAATTTTTTCACAAAAACTATTTGTTCCCTACACCCTCGATAAACCTTTGATTCAATATATCAACATGTTCTTGCACTCTTTCTCATAAATGGGAAAATACTACATCAACTCTATTGGATGAGTGTGCCCCAACCAAATCTACTAAAAATTCATACACTCCCCCATATCTCCCAGCACATCGTCCACAAAGTTCCTCCATGCAAACCTCTCTCAGACCTACCTATAAGTGGTAAACTCACCATGGTCCCAAACTAGCATGTATGTTGTGAAGCACCCTCTACTCATAGCACTGAGATACAAGGTGATAACACAAGAATCCACTTGACTTACTTTGATAAGCCAAGAAATCATACGCTGCATAAACTTGGTCAACTCCTAACAAAAACACTCCTCCAAGCAACCAATTCTAAGCATCCCAAGAGTAAACTTAGGAAACCAAAAACTAGTCATCTCAATTTTATTAGTTGTCGAGCTATCAAACATTGTAGTCTTAGGGTCCCGAGATAATATCTAAGAAGAACCATCATGTTTATTTTGCATACCTTTGATCATAATTGTCTTACCGCCATGCTAAATATGCATTCTCCTCCCATGGTACCCACTATCATAAACCATACTCAGTTGAGGCATCTCAGTGAAGTCAAAACCTGCCAATCCATGGATATACTCAATCTTGGGTATCATGAGCAAAAACATACCTCACCGTATAGAAAAAAACTCCACAACACCTTTCACAACATCCCCACAACTATGCAAACCAATCCCTGCCTCAACTTTGTTGGTCATCAACCTCATCTGAAGAAATCCATTACTCGGATGAATGCATGAATCCCACCACCAAATTGGAATTTCACCATTCCCAATGACTACTACAAATTCCAAATGAATGTACTTTTTCATGTCCAAAATCCCACCTATCTTATCCACTGACCCAGGTGAACCTCCCATGTCATTTTGTATATAATGATGGAATCACATAACAGGAATATATCCCTTTATCACTACCTACAATACTAGAAAGTGACTCATTGATCTGGATTTTTTGAGCATAACAAAATGAATATAGATTATTAAAATTTTCTTAACACAGAATAACATAGATACAGTAAAACCAAATTTTTATTCAATAAGGAAATAAGATGAAATTGTAAACTGCAGCGGAAAACAATCTTGTTGGAATGTTGGTGGTTTATCTCTGAGAAGGGATGTGACGGTTACACTCATTTTCAATAAGATGATTACAATGAGGATCTAAAGGCATTTTTACAATAAACAGGAATGTCAAAAACCCTAGACATCCAAAAACCTAACCCTAGGAGATGAAGCACCAAAATTCATGTGGGCCCATTTGGGTAAGTTAGTACATCAACTTCCCGGGGTCGTAACTTTTGCATACGATCTTTGTTTTAGGCACAAGATAGACATGGATGATTTTAAGGATGGAAAATTATTTTAAAATGTAGAAACCCTGGCAAATCTTAATAATCCTTCATACGTCAACTTTAAATGTTTTGCGATATTTTTGTAAAAATATTAAAATTTCTGAGTATTTTATATAGTTTTTATAAAATTTTGGCTATTTTTAAGGTAAAATAATTTTATCCTATAGAATTTGGGTGAATCATTTTTAAAATAGCGAATCTCATTTTTGTAAAAACCATGGAAAATTAGCCCATTAGCGAAATTTAGCCCCTAAAATCATCCCTGACGATAGACGATTGGAAAGGTATCGTCGAGGAGATTAATTTTGGGGGATCAATAAAAGACTTTGGCTATCACTAAGAATCCTGATCCTGAAAAACCTTCATTTAGGCCCTCAAAATGGCCACGGAAGTTAAAAACTGTTAAAAATAGTAAATTGCCAAAATTGTCAGAAAATTGTTTTGAGTGAGTTGGAAAAGGTAGGTGGCCACCGATATCCAACTGGATCAATCCTCCCTCCTTAGGAAGAAATGTTCTCCATTGTGTTGATTTTCCCCATCATATGTTGATCTCAAAAGCATTGTCATCCACAACCTTGTTGATGGTGTACGACCCATAATGGAGTGGGAAAAGCTTCTGATGGGGCCTTGTAAGTCGTTCTTTCTGCAAGTGAAACCAAACTTTGTCTCCCACTTGAAACTTATGTGGCACCCGATGTTGATCATGGAGCTTCTTGTACTTAGCATTAGACTTATGTAGAATATCCTGAACCTGTTGGTGGATATGTTGGATCCACTCAATGAACCAAGTGGCTTTGTCAGCTTCTGGTGGAGCAGGGGATGATTTGGTCGAGGTGGTCACTAGGGGTAGTGAAAAATCCATGGGGCCCAATGGTTGGAATCCCAACCCCACCTTAAAGGGGTTGTAGCCAGTTGAGCTATGCAGGGCTCGATTGTAGCTATGTTGGACATAAGGAAGACTCTCATCCCATGTGTGGGCATCTTTTGAATTATACATGCCCAGGATATGTACGATCCTCCGATTGACGACCTCAGTTTGGCCATCTATCTATGAGTGGAAGGCAGTGGATTTGGTGAGCTTTGTATCAGACAGTGACCATAGGCTCAACCAAAATGTGTTTAGGAACTGACTATCACGGTCTAAAATAATAGTTTGCGGGATCCAAAAATGTACCCATACTCGTTCAAAGAAGATCTTGGCAATGGATTCTACTGTGATGTTGTTCTTGCAGGCAGCTAGAATCACCATCTTGGAAAAGCAATCAACAACCACAAAAACACAATCATTTCCCCTCTTGAGATGGATTCCCACGGCCTATCAGGAGTAGGTAGAGAGGTGCACAAGCCCTATTTCTTAGTGGTCGGTTTGGGAATAACATAGGAGGTGTAGGACCTAATATACTTTCTGAAATCCTATCAAATTTTTGGCTAGTAGAAATGTTTCTGCAACACTGCCACTGTCTTTTCGATGCCAAAGTGTCATGCCACTCGACTGTAGTGAGCTTCCCAAATCAGATTTACATGCTTGCTTGATGGAATGTCGAGATGGTCCAGACGACACAACAACCCATATCAAAGATCTAAATTAGCGACCACTGAGTTGGCACCCAACATTTGGTAGGTGGTGGAGAAATCAGGTTTTGTCTTGTAGCGGTGAGGCCATCCAGAGGTCTCATGTTCACAAGATTCTAGCAACATGGTGAGTGTCATGACTGGAGGTCAGCTAAGGAAATCAACAACTCGGTTGGTATTTCATGTTTTATACTTGATTTTGAGGTGGAACTGTTGTAAGTATGTGGACCACTTCTGATGGCGGTCATTCTGCAATTTTCCTTTGGTCTACATGAACTGTAGTGGCTTGTGATTAGTGTGGATGATTGTCTCCTTCCCAAGAATGTAATGTCCCCACTCGTGGAAGTTTTTCACAATGGAGTACATTTATTTGTTATAAATAGGGTACTTACGGACAACATCTCATAGTGTCTCACTATGATATGCCACAGGGTGGTTGTGTTGAGTGAGAGCGATGCCAACAACATAGTCTGAAGAATTTGTCTTGATCTCAAAGGGATGTTGCAGGTCCGGTAATGAATGTAATGGGGATGAACACAAACGCTTCTTCAATTCATCGAAGGCTTGTTGTTGGGACAGGCCCCACAAAATTTTTTCCTTACCTCCACCCCTGGTTACTTGGTTGAGGGCCCATGCAATATGAGAGAATCCCAACACGAACCTGCAATAGACATTGACGAGGCCCAAGAAGCTTCGAATTTCAATGAGTGTGGTTGGGGCTGGCCAATAACAGATGCCCTAGATCTTGGCTGGATCCACATGCACACCATGTCAGTCAATAATGTGGTCTAAGTAATGGACCCTGTCTATGCCGAAGGATCATTTTTCCAAGTTTGCATATAGTTTGTGTTGTCAAAAGGTGTGCAAAACCTGTTGAATATGTTGCAAGTGTTATGCCCAAGTCTTGTTGTAGATGCGGATGTCATCTAGATACACCACTACAAAATTGTTGGTGAAAGGTCATAGGATATTTTCCATCATCCTCATAAACGTTGTTGGAGAATTTTTCAAACCAAATGGCATGACCAGCCATTCAAAAAGGCCTTATTTTGACTTGAAGGCGGTCTTCCATACATATGTCTATTCTATTGGGACCTGGTGGTAGCCAGACTTTAGGTCAATCTTACTGAAGTATTTTTCCCCCGTGATTTGATCAAGGAGGTCGTCAATTCAGGGAATCGGGTATCAGTTTTGGACTGTGATTTTATTGAGAGCCTGGTAATCAATGCAGAGTCTCTGGGTCTCGTCTTTCTTCTACACCAGTATGATTGGGCTCCCACAAGGTGATGAGCTAGGACGTATGTTCCCCTATTGGAGAAGTTCTTGGATATGCCTCTTGATCTCCTCATTTTCTAATAGAGAGCAGTGGTAGATTGGCCCATTAGGTAGCGGTGCGCTTGGGGTTAGATTGATGGGATGCTTGACCTGGTAGTGCAGAGGTATCTTGGTAGGAGAGGAGAAGATATATGAGTATTCTTCCATGACCTTATCCACTTGCTTCCGATGTGTGGAGAGATCAGTCACAGAGGCCCTATATGTGATTGCGATCTTTCACTCACTCTGAGATTGAATCATGAAGAAGATAAATTTCTCAATCTGAGAGATGACCATCCTGCATTACTTGGAACAGATCAAGGAAATAGCACTAGGAGGGACTTCCTCCCGTATCCTGTACAATTTCCTGTTTGAAGTAATAATAAGACTACGAGGCCTAAACTCATATACAACATGATGTTTCCATAAATAAGGTTGTCCCAAAAGAAAATTAAAAACTTCAAGAGGAGAAACATCACACAATACCTCATCTTTGAAGAGCTTTATGTTGTATGATAATTGACACTGTTGGCTCATGCGGATATCGCTTCCTTGGCGGAGCCATCCAATGATGTAGGGTTGTGGGTGCGACGTTGTCGACAGGGCCAGCCGCTTGATGACCTCTATTGATATGAGGTTCTTCTGGCTACCGCTATCAACGATGAAGTGCAGCGGGGTGCCTTTTACCGACATCTGTGAATGGAAGAGGCGCTTGCCTTCTACTGGATCATCTGGTTCACTAGGATGGAGCTTGGTGGTAGAACTAATGGCACTAGGTTTCATGTCTATGATATATCTTCCCCTTTATTGATCTGACTCAGATTCATAACCCACATCTGATTCAAAGGCTTTCACTTCAGCCACTGACGATATCTTTGAGCGGCAGTCAACAATGTTATGCCAAGGGATCTTATGGAAGTTGCACCACTTCCCGATATCTTTATTTGTATTTCCGATGTCCTTCTTTACTTGTGTCTTGGATTTGTTTTCCTGATACTGTCCATAGTTTCGTTATACTTTGTTCTGTGGGTTGGGGCCGCCCCTTCCTGTCTTTTTCTATGAAGGGTTCCCAAGCCTAAATTGTCGTGTCTTTTGTTTGATATTTTTCTCGATTTTGACGACATATCGATAGGTCGTACCAAAGGACAAGATGTCCAGAAATTCCATTTCAGTCTGGATGTATCTATGCAGAGCGCCATGATACTTGAGCACCAAATGTTTCTCTGAATATTTGATACCTAGCTTGGTGTGCAAGGTATGGAAGATATTTGTGAACTCTAGCATTGCTTGGTCTCTTTGTTTCTGCAGTGTGGTCCATTTGGTCTACAAGTCGTCATAACTTCTGACAGGGTAGTATTTTTCCTTAATAGTATCCCTGAAGGATTCTTAGGTGGTTGCGACTCTAAATAATGGGGTTCCTCTATTTCCTTTTGCTCATGAAAATTTTCCCACCAATATTTGACATGGGGAATGACTTTGAGGAGTGAAAAAGTAATCTTCTCTCTATTTGGAAAGTTATGGATAGAAAAATACCCTTATAGTAGATTCAACCACTTTTCTACAGCATCTACGTCTATCTGACCTTCAAATCCTTTGGTAGCCACCAAAGGATTTGCATGAAACTATCCATCATCTCGTTCCTCTGTTGCATGAGAGCTTCCTCAAGCAACATTTTGAAAGGATATCATGTCCATCATCTTTATTTTCTCCTGCCATGAGAGGTCGCGTGGGCGTGTGAGATATTTTTTCCTCAAGAGAAACCAGCTCGAGACCCAATTCTTTATACCCTAACCTCTTTGGGGACATGCATTAAGACAATAAGGAGCAGACCACTCTGATACCAACAATCTAGATTTTATGAGGAGAATGAAATGAATACAGATTATTAGAACATGCTTAACACAATATAATAGAGATACAGTAAAACTATGTTTCTATTCAATGAGGAAATAAGTTGAAACTGTAAAATGCAGCGGAAAACAAGCTTGTTGGAATGGTGGTGGCTTATCTCTGAGAAGAGATGTGATGATTTCACTCATTCACAAGAAGATTATTACAATGAGGCTCTGAATTCCTTTTTACAATAAACAGGAATTTCAAAAACCCTATACATCCAAAAAATTAACCCTAGAAGGTGAAGTGACAAAAGTCATGTGGGCCCCATTTGGGTAAGTTAGTATATCAACTTCCTGGGGTCCTAACTTTTGCATACAATCTTCGTTTTAGGCGCACGATAGCTTGTTTGAAAGGTATCGTCAAGGAGATTAATTTTGGAAACTCAATCAGAGACTTCGGCTATCATTAAGAATCCAAATCCCGAAAAACCTTCATTTTGGCCCTCAAAATGGCCCTAGAAGTTAAAAACTGTTAAAAATAGTAAATTACTAAAATTGCCAGAAAACTATTTTGAGCGAGTTGGAAAAGGTGGGTGGACACCAATATCCACCTGGATCATTCATTCATTGGTCAACCCAAAGGGCACGACCAATAAATCATAATGAATTATGAAAGCAAACCTGTGAGTATCCTACTCCCTAGCCCTCATTTGATGATATCCCAGATGAATATCGATCATCCAGGGATATGTTTCTCCCTGAGGCTCACCCATATGGGCTAACCTCAAATCAATGGTATGTTTAAAAATTCTATTTGGAGGTCTCCCAGGAACAAATGCCCCAGAAATCCATTGTACATTATCGTGTGCCAATGAATTCCCCTGCATACTCCTACCTATCATTGAATCATCATGTACCATCATGTATCCTGTAGGTGATACTATATACATGACTCTTAAGGTGTCTCTTGAACCTATATCCCAGAGTGTGTCCATGTCTATCATATACTTATCCATCGAATCCATGGATGCATATACTTCCTTGCAAGTTGGTCCACAAGGAATGTGCTCAATTATTTCTTCCATAGCTAATCCTTGAACCTTTAGTGGGATATCCAAAAGAAATGGCTCATGATCCCCCACAGTGCCAAATAGGATCATATTCAAAACCCTTATGTCATACCTCTCCTCAAGCACCTGCAACTATGAATGCTCCTCATGTAGGATTGTCATAAGAGGCTATTATCCCTCATTTTCCATGACTGCCAAAGATAATGGAGTCTTTTTTGTAAGTGATGAGGAGAATTCTAAACTCAACTGGTAACAAATATCATCAACCTCCCTTTCCTTTTCTTCAATGAAATTGAGATAAATATCCCTATCCATGAACATTTGCAAGTAATATCATTTCATTTGTTCTAGTGCTCCTTTAATTATGCACAATTGTGCACTAGTGACTCCACTTGCAACTCCTTTTTGTCTCTCTTCCATTTGGGTTTTCCAAATAAAATCTTCAATGAATCTATGAAAACCATCTTCCCTTGTCAACACTTGTATAATTTTCTCCTCTATGACCAATAATTGATCCTCCAAGTCCTGCACTATTGAAGGCCTTTATTCATACTCATCATAGTGGCATGGGTTGTCCCACCATTGATTTATTATTTTTTTCCACTGTAAGAACACTATTCTCATCAAACCCAATTGGCTCACTAGATGATACCATGAAAATTCCAAAAGGTGGGGTAGGATCGTGATCAAGCACTGCTTCATCAAGGAAACTCTTCTCTCCACAAGGCATATCAAATATAGTCTCTAAGTTAACATCAAAGAGACTTTTTCCCCCTTACCTTCAACCAAATTTTATTCTTCTTCATATCAAATCACAGTGCCATTAATTAGTTCTTCCTCATCCCAAATCATAGTGTCATCAACTAATTCTTTATCCCAAACCATGATGTCACACTGTTGGAATAAAATTGTATCATCATTATCTTCTTCCTTGTCTACCCAAATATCCTTTGTGGACTCAGGTTATAAGGCCCCATGAGCATCCATGTGCTCATTTGCATGAGAAGAAACACTGAAGATTCAACATTTTCCTCATTTTTAGAAATATCATAATCTTCATAAACTAGTACCTTTTTCCTCAATACCTTCACCTTCTTGTCCACTGATATTTGGGGTTCGTACCAATGAAGATGTTTGATGGTGCAAAAATCCTTGAATGACATGGCTGCATGAAATGCCTCACTAAGCACAATATTTTCCCTCAAACAATATGTAAACACCTCATCTTTCTCTTGGTGTCTTTGATTACTTGTCCATTGTCCCTTTGAACCATGGGCTCCATTGTTCCCTACATTTTTTTCATTGTTTTCCATATCTAATCTTCTCTACCCTCACAGACCGGGAGGATCACAAGCTCTGATACCACCATCATGTCCCTCCTATACTACTAGTATAAATTTCCTACTACTGTCACAAATTTTCCTTATTGTTGTAGCAATTTTTGGGTGTTTATGGGTGATGAATTTCATCAAACACTTATGTTGTAGGTTTATTTCCACTATAATATCTTCTTGAAACCGATGTTTAAAGTTTTTCTTACTGATGTAGTATTTTAGAAAACAGTTACAACCGTATGAAATACATTTGACACACATTATACAGGACCACAATAACTATGACAAAGGAACTTGATCAACAACTAAAGAAGAGGGAAAATTTGATTATTTATTAATATTCTAAAATCAAAGTGGATACAACCCCCAAAAAAATCACAAATTTTCCTCGTAAGTATTGGGATTTGGATGGTACCACTTGGCTAGAACAAAGTTATGATGCTTAGGTTGTAACAACAATTGGAACCCCACTTTATCGCTACAAAAATGGTATTTGTCACCCAGAACTCTGCTACCATCGAATACTAAGTTCTTCTAGTGAGAAATCAACCCCTTTCACATAAGATTTCACCCAGGTTGCACTCAACTCATCCTAGCAATGTGAAGGTCACCCCCAAAATAATAAATCAACCCAAAAAGATGTCTATGTCGTCCCACCAAAAGAAAGTCGGCCTAAACATAGATAAAATCGGCCCAGCAAGCATAAATTTGGCCTCATCCAGTCTAAAATCCACCCAACAAGAGGGTACAGTCTTTCCATAACTAGAACTAGACCCAATGAAGAGGAATCAACCCTCCAGTATATGAAAATAAACCCATTAATGGATAAGATTTGTTCTGGCAGTAAAACTCACCCCCAAATAGTGATATCTCGGACCTTGCTGAAGTAATGCACCCAACATATAAAGAACTCGCCTAGAAATTATATTTCAGCCTCTTGGTCAAGAAACTTGTCCTCTACACCAGCAAAACTCAGCTGAAAAATGAGAAGACTCAGCCACCAACACAAGAAATACCATCACAAACCCAACTCGTCCTCCTCAATACAAATTGACGTCTACCTAAGAAAACTCAGCTGCCAATGAAACACAATGAAAGATATGAATGATCTTTCCTCCATGACTATCTAGGGTGGATCATCTCACCACCAAAACCAATCTTCTTCTCTAGTGTTTTTCGTCCCAAGAGCCAAAATCTACAAGATCTCTCTCAAATTCACTTTTATAAATTAACAATTGTATAATGAGAGAGGATGCCCTCCTTCTCCTTTTATTTCCTCATTGACCGTTTTCATACCCTTTTACCCTTTTAATAAAGTGACTTTATAAACTCAAGTCACTTTCCCTTTTTAATTAAACTCAATGTCACTTTAGAAATATAACCTTTTCAAACTAAGTGACATCAATTAATCACCTTGACCCAATTTTCTTTGTTATCTAAAGCCTATGGGAGTCAGCTACACTACTACATCATCCATCTGGAGTGATCACTTGGAAAGGGACATCATAGAGTAGATAAATAGAATGCATCGGTCTTCAAAGTGCATGGAATCGATCTAGGAATAATGGATTCAACAGGGTGCTAGCAAGTCAGGTCCACTCATACCATTGATTCTATCCATAGGTATAGTGGTCAGAAAATGGAGGTAAGAAAATGACAATGGCCAGAGGTCAAGTGTGGTTGTAATGGAGGTAAGAGAAATAAGAAAAACATCAATAGAACAATATGCACCAAGACATAAACATCAAATGTTCGTGAAACCCTAAAGTAACATAAAAATATGGGAACCCCTTCAAAATAAGGCCATAATATATGTGAAAAAGGATGGCTCAATTTCAAGTTATTGCGAGTCTATAGGAGGGTTCTTGGGCCTACAAGAAGTTCCAGCATGGGCACCATATGGAAATCAGGATGATAATTAGGGCTCCCATGGAGGGTAGGCATTACTGTGCAGGTGACGATGTGAAAAATAGGGAATGCATAGTCATCACAACTGGATGGGATCAAACCTAAGGTGTTGTAATGGAACAATAATGGTTAATAATGCAATGTAGAGTTGCAGGGAAAATCCTATGCATATATTCTAGTTCGTAATATGCACCTTAATTTTAGTGGATGTTGCTAAAAATTTCAGATAATATGATGATACTCCTATAAAAATTGTCATCAATAGATCCTTTGGTCAAAATCCTATGTCATGAAGGCATACAAAATGGCATAAATGCTAAAAATGAAAAAATATAGAAGGGGTTAGTGTGAAAAGGATTTTTTTTTATGTTTACACTAATTCATTTTCACATTACTTCGATGCAAAATATGAGAGTTTGTGAAAAAAAACCTAACCCTTTGAAACTTCTGGAGAAGATTTCTCATGATTCAACCAATGGAATTGAAATTCGGCAATTCCAAGTAATTATTCAACTCCTTGTCCTTTTTAGTGTATTTTTTATGAGTTTGAGTAGATATTTTTTGGGGAGGGGACACCGTAAGGATACAGGTTGCATGGTTGTGGGCCTGATCCAGGTGGATATTGGTGGCCACCCACCTCTTCCAGCTAGCTCACATACATCTTTCATCTTGGCAATTACAATTTTTATCTTGGCAGTTGATCTGAAAATAGAAGGCTGACTTTTTATGCTATGCAAGCACCCCCTACTTCAATAAAATAAACCTTACAGGACCTTGCTTCATGCGTTAAAATATGCAAGATGGTTTATGTGTTAAGTTCTTGCTTCTTCTTTTCAATGTTCATGTGTGAGGAAATGTTCTTTTAAAAGGTTAATTATGTGCTATAAACCAAAACACAGCAACATAAAGTGCAACAAATAACACAGCAAACTCACAACAATAACAAGATGATAAAGGAGTTCACCCCTCTCTAGACTACATCTCCTTGAGCCTCCTTCAATGGACTAGGCTCTTTGGGATTAGTTTTTCAAATTTTCTTTTACAAGCTACTGCTCAAATCCAATGGATTTACAGACTATACCATTGGGTTCAGAATACATAAAAACCCCAAAATTGACTATTAGAACTCTGAAAATGGATTTTGTCTCATCCAATCATGACCTCTTCTACATGTGGCCTCCAAGCTTCCCTGAGCTTCTCTGTGGAAAAAACACCTGTAAAAGTCCTCCAATGGATCTGAAACCTATCCCAAAATGTTCAGAGCATAATAGTCAGTCAAAAATGACTATTCAGTCTCAGAAAATAGACTTGTACTCATCTGAGCAATGCCTCAAACAATGAGGGCTTCAAGCTCTCTGGAGCTTTCTCAAACTTCAAAGGTTAAAAACCTGCAATATAATTCTTCAAATGGATGTGAAAACTATGCCAATGGACTCAGAACGTCCAAAAACCCCTAGCTGGGCTTTTTCGGCACCTCATTTGGCCAAAAACTCAAGAAGTTAGGCCTCCTGCGATTTTTCTCCTTCAAGCTTCCTGTCTCTGGTTCGCCATTTTGCACCTGTGTGTGAGTAACCTGGCTTCTGGGCGTTTTCCGTGCCTAAACCCAGCACACGCGCACCTCTCCACAAAACGTGCCAAATTGTCAAACAGTTAATGAAAATAGAGCCCCCAAGGACGGAGGTGTTGGGCGCATGGGAGACCATATGGCCACGTCCCAATGCATATAAAGGGCTACGTTGCAAGGTTAAATCTGGGCTCGACACATGTCGGGTAGGTGGCTGCAACCGTTTAAACATAAAACAACACCCAAAATTAAACCCACGCGCATTCCTTTGCAAAGGTGGTCACATGCGACCAATATAAAACCACGGGCTACCACAATCCCCGCGCTCCGTTTAACACCGGCCTGGTCACATATATCAACCCATACGATCGGGCCCCAAACAAAACACAACTCCCACGCGCACAATAAACAATGGTCATATGTAAAGGGTGATACAACCGTGGGCTAGGGCTCCATTTGAAATGCCTCCCGCGCGCTCTCTCCGTTTACATAGAATGATCATATGTGAAGGTTACATGGGGAATAGCATAAGACCACGGGCTCCGTTTTGTAATCCAAACCCACGCACAAACAAAAGGGCCTAGTCATATGCGTGACATGATAAAACCTCAGGCCGGGGCTAAGCCCGGGCCCGACCCCCCGCCACACATTTCAAATTGCAACGTTAAATATATATAAGCCCGTATACGTGTTAAGAACCAATGGGCCGTATAATGGCTATTGGAGGTTTGTGAAGGCGTTGCATAGTGGGGAGGTCCGGGGGTCGAACCCCGCGACCTCCATAAATTTTTAATAAACGAATCAATTGCCAATAAAGGGGTGCCACGTGGCAGCCCTTGATTGGGCCACGTGGCACCCTAACATTCGCCCAAATCATGCCACGTGTCACCATAATACTCGTCCAAAGTCAACCAATCAAATATTGCCACATCACCTACCACGTCGACTACCTCGTGTGAGTCGTACGGTCTGTACGGACAGGTACAGTCAGCATAATTTGTTTTTCCCTGTTTGGCTCGACGAACAGATCGCGATATCTTCTCCATACGGACTCCGTTTGAGAAAGTAAATATACCACCGGAATCAGGAAGACGAGACGGACGCAATGGCACCATTTTCATCGCATTCCAAGCACTTTGAAATTTGAGCAAAGTTTTGACCCCTTGTCTAGTTTTTGATCACACCTTCCCACTGAAAGGATTTTGGACCCACAAAAGCTTATGATTATCTACCTGAGCTTCAATACTCTTCTTCTTTCAAGTTCTATCAACTGATTCTACTTGAAAAGTCTTTTCGAAAATCACCTGGATACTTTGACATGCCTTTCACTGGAACTAGCTATGTCCCTCAACCACTGCTCTCTGGCTGTTGCTGACCCACTGTTCTCTCTGTGCTTGGAAGACTGCCAACCTTCCCACTGAGAATCAAGTCCCTCTTGTGAACTCTTTGACGTCAACAATCCGCTCTCCAATGGCTGCAAAACTTTCCTGCGAGATCTTGTCACAAGCCAAGAAAACCATCAATCTTGAAAACAAATTGACACAAGACTGGAAATAATGACAACAAAGTCTTTTTGCTCTTCAAGCAAATTGTCGCATCTTGTGCTTCATCAAAGAACATGGTGTTTTCCTGCATCTTGGTGTACTCAAAATCAACTTACAAGCCAATCATACACCATCGACTAAACACAAGTCGAAAACATGGTCGACACAACATAGTCGTCAAGATAATATCGACACAAGTCGAGACTCACATGAAACATATCAACCTTCCAAAATGACAAGGCGAAAAACATGATAAACAATCATGCTACAATCATGAGTCATTCATGATGACTATCATCAAGTTCATTGTTTATGCACTCACAAAACCAAATGCATGTGCATAGCTCTTCAGCTCTCCTTCCAGTAAAAACATAGGTACTTAAACCCCAAACATGTGGGTACTTAAGAGATGAATATGAAAAATGTACATGGCTGTAACAAATGAGCAGCACACCCCTCTTTTACATGTTCTTGACGAGGTGGTGTAACACAAGTATGCATTCAAAAATAAATGCATTCACATGCAAACTTGTATCTTACAAGTTATGATAACTGCTGCAACTTGTCAAACTTCAACAAAAATGAATAGATAAGGCTGAAATGTGCATCTATATAGAAAAATTGCAAGCCTTACTTACTCAAGAAATCTAACCATTTCTTACCAAGCCAACTCAATGGCGAATTCTTCTGTTGAAATTCGTCTTCTTGTGAATCATCTTGACTCACATCAATGATGGAATCTCCTCTTCCATTCTTGTCAATCTTT
>JZKD02S0195846.1:428666-458315 GCA_000966675.3 Picea glauca | reverse complement strand
GATGATGAAATTGATGAGGGATTTGGTTGAGGTACATGTTGAGTACATGGTTGAGACAAGTAGTTGATGAGTTGGCACATACATGAGGTGTATAGTTGATGATGTTGGTACATATCGATGAGTAATAGTTGATGAGTAGTTGAAACATGATTGGTACATACTTGGTACATGGTTCAAAGAACTTTTTTATTTTACAGGTTGATTACAGGTTGTTTGGTATAGGTTGGTGCATGGTTGATGCACTTGTTTATGGTACAAGTTGATTACAGGTTGAGGCACAGGTTGATGCATGGTTGATGCATGGTTCAGACTTATTGGTATAGGTTTACAGTGGTATATCTCACAATGATAGTGTGACAGTGGTTCCATCATTCTACTTCTACTTCAGGGTGGTAGGACAGGGCAAGGATAGGTGGTTGTTTCCACCTTACAGTTGTAGCTGGAGAACATAGGGGGTTGTAGCCAGAGGATTGGGGAGTTGGAGCTTCCCTCAAGTTGTAGCCTAATAAACTAGGGGTTTGGAGCCTCCTTCCAGTTGCATCTGGAAAAAAAGGAAGTTGTTGCTTCCAATGAATGTAATTCTCCAAGACATATAATAAAAAGCATTATGTGGTTTTCTCCCGATTTGGGTTTCCACGTAAAACACTAGTGTATTGTGTATGTGTGTGATTGTTTGTTTCTTACTGCTCATTATTGGATAATAATTCTACATTAATATAAAATTTGAAGAAAAAGGATTATAATTACGCTATTACTAATTCCCCCCCCCCCCCACCCTCTTAGTAATCCAACAATTTACAGTAAATTTCTCATTTGAGTATGAGAACCCCAACATATATGCAACAATTAAACAAATTAGAGGGGTGATATTCATTAAGGAACCAAAAGTTGAACTCATGATAGAAGAACAATATAAAAACAGACAAACAGTAAAAGAACTATTGACATGCTACCACGTGCAGGGAGAAGCAGCAAATGAAGATGACACATGGGATATTCAGAATGAGGAAGTTGAAGGAGAGAGAGAGAAGTGGAAGGTCCACCTATGGAATCAGAAGTAATTATTGCACCGATCAAGTTGAAGAAAGTCAACATTGGGACAGTTGAGAATCCTAAAATGGCCAACATTGGAGACTATTGGGATGAGAAAACAATGGAAAGAATAATAGAGTTATTGTGTGAGTACAGTGACATGTTCCCAACAACATTCACATAAATTAAAGGCATAGCAAGAGATCTAGGAGAAATGAAGATACTTGTTACACATTATTTTCATCACCCTTATGACCGTTAATGATGTAAACCTATTTGTTTCCTTCAGAAGGGTCAATGGCCTGAATTCTTGAAGAAAAGAGGGAGAAGAACTTTCCCCGAGTGAAGAAGTTGCATTTTACTTTGTAAAAACCCTATTAAAGAGGATTTTCGTAGGCTTCTCTATAGATAGGGTATGTAAATACCTAATTGTCATAGGTTGCACTATAGCTAGGTTGTGGAGTTTCCGCAGGTTTCTCTATGGCCAGTGTGGGACAACTTTCGTACGTGGGAAAAATAGGCATTTTTGCGATGCTTCTAGAAGGAAAAGCTTTTATAGTGAGGTGGCTTCCAAATGGTTTGGATCTTACCTTCTTTCATGATTTAGGGGGATCATCCTAACCTCCTCACCTTATCCTCTTCAACTTATAAAAGGAGAGGAGCTCTCATGGAGAAATTTAGTTGGATTAAGCTTAGTTTTTTTGGCTTGAGATTGTTAGCTTGGTTAGAGTGGCTTTGAGCTTTGCTTTGTCAAGATAGATTGTGAATAGCTATCAGATACACAGTCTCAGAATCCATTGGAGAAAGAAGTGTGTGGGAAGCAAGGAACTGTTGGAAGTAACCTGACAACATCAAGGCATCTGGTTATATCTTTCTTCCATATTATATAGTACAGTGGCATGTTTCTTTCCCATGAAAGCATTCTCATTTTATTACATGATTCCTTGATCACATGTATAAGCTTTCATTGAACATACTATTGTTTGTTTCACTTTGGTTGGTTTGTGTTTCATTGCAGGATCAATAACATGAGAGAACTGGAGTGAAGAAAGGACAACAAAGACACAAGGAAGCGATATTAAAAGGTATGTCTTTCATCTCTTATATAATAGTAGATCCAATGATTAAGCTTAGGGAAAGCACCATGTCCTGTCTCATTTTGTTCTAGATCTAGGTGGATCTAGGGAGATCAGTTTATGTCCACATTCACTGATTTATCCAATAACAATACCACTCAGAGCTGAGGCAAGACTGATAAGACAGTGACCATACAGACTAAATCCCATATATAAGAAAAAAGTCAAATATGAAATCAATTGGATGTTAGAAGATGGAATCATAGAACCAATAGAGGAATCAAAATGGATAAGACCAATGGTAGTTGAGGAAAAGAAACAATGGGGGATAATAATATGTGTTGACTTGAGGAAGTTGAACGATGTGTTCCTACATGACCCATTCCCTACTCCCTTCATAGATGAAGTGTTGGATAATGTAGGAGGACAAGAATCTTATTCATTTATCGATGGATTCTCAGGATACCATCAAATCAATATAGCACCAGAAGACCGATACAATACCACTTTTTCCACATAATGGGGATCCTACTAGTATACAATCATGCCATTTGGATTGAAGAATGCACTAGCAATATTTTCCATAGTAGTCATAGTTGCATTTAAAGAATTTATCCACCATTTCCTACAGGTATATCTGGAAGATTGGACAGTATATATTCTATTGAAATACCATGTAGAGGTTTTTTGGCTGATATTAGAAAGATGTAGACAGTGTCAGATATCGTTAAATATCAAGAAGTGCATCTTCAAAATACCTTTTGGAAAACTATTGTACCATATAGTATGAAAGAAAGGCTTGCTAGTATATCCTGCCAAGATTACAGTGATTGTTAATATACCACCACCAAAAATAGTTCACTAATTGAGAGTGACATTGGGACACACAGGATACTACAGGAAATTTATAAAGGGGTATGCTCGGATGACTGTACCAATGGAGAAATTCCTAAGGAAAGACACAAAGTTTCAGTAGAATGAGGATTGACATCTCAGATTGGACACCCTGAAAGATAAGATGGTAACTGCACCAATACTAGTATTCCCAGATTGGGAAAATACATTCCATGTACATGTAGATGCATCAGCCATAGCATTTGGAGCTATTCTGGTGAAGCCAGGAGCAGGATAATTGGACCATACGATAGAATTCGCTAGCAAAAACCTGTCAGAATTAGAGAAAAATTATAATACCACAGAAAGAGAAGGCTTAGCGATGGTCTATGCGCTTCCGAAGTTCAGACATTATTTATTGGGAAAACATTTCAAGATGTTCACATACCATTCAGCTCTCAAATACCTCGTCAATGAGCCAGTGTTGGGGGGGAGGATTTGTAGATGGTTATTATTGTTCCAAGAATTTGACTTTGAAGTGATAATCAAACTAGGAAAGTTGAACACAGTACCTGATCATTTGTCAAGGATCACAAATGGGGAGGAACCTAGGAGTCTAGAGGATAACGTTCCCGATGCACATTTATTTTTAGTCTAGATAGCCAATGAGTATTTTGTGCAAATCATCAAGTACTTGAGTACAGGGGTTGCGCCACAAAAATTAAACACTGTGCAGAAGAAAAACCTAGTAGTTAGGGTTGCAGACTATCAATTGTTTGCAGGACACTTATACAAAATGGGTGCAGATAGCATCTTGAGAAGATGTGAACTAGAGCATGAAAGAACAAGGATTTTAGCAGAATCCCATGAGGGAATAGAAAGAGGACATTATGCAGGAAAAGATATCGTGCAGAAGATATTGCATGCAGGACTATGGTGGCCAACCATTCATAGAGACTCAAAGGACTACTATCAGAAATGTGATGTATGTCAGAGGGTCGGTAAACTGAATAGAAGGGATGATATGCCCCTCAAACCACAAGTAACCTTTCAGGTATTTTATAAATGGGCAATAGATTTTGTGGGACCAATTAACCCACCAAAAAAAAGGTCAGGATCGAGGTACATTATCACTGTGATAGAATACTTAACAAGATGGGAAAAAGCAGCACCAGTAAAAGATTGCAGCACAGAGATAACAACACACTTCCTGTTTGAGCAAGTTATCATTAGATTTGGTTTCCTGAGGATTTTGATGAGTGACCAAGGAACTCATTTCATTAATAGTACTATTAAGGTTATGACTGAGGAGTTTGAAGTTCATCATCAAAAGAGTACACCATATCACCCTCAAGAAAATGGAACAGTGGAAGCATTTAACAAAATTATTGAAAATGCACTTATGAAGATCTGCAATGTTAATAGGCATGATTGGGACCTAAAGATACCAGCAGTATTGTGGCCATACAAGACCACATGAAAAAACTTGACAGGACACACACCATTCATATTGGTGTATGGACAAGAAGCAGTGGTTCCATTAGAATTTCTGGTACCTATTTTGCACATAGCATCAATTACAAACATGATAGAATGGGGCACAATACAATAAAGGATAAATCAACTAATGATCATGGAGGAAGATAGGATCTTAGTAGGGTTTCACCAAGAAGTAAAGAAAACAAGGGACAAATATTGGCATGACAGACATATCAGGAGGAAATAATTCAAGGAAGGAGACTTATTCTTGGTGTATGACAGTAAATCCCTTCTGCACCCAGGAAAACTCAGAATGCATTGGTTAGGACCATATGAAATAAAGAATGTCATAGATGGGGGAGTTGTACAATTGAAAGATTTTGGAGGAACATAACTCAAAGGGATGATTAATGGGACTCTACTGAAGTTGTATAGGGACAATCAACCTCCTAGCACTTAAAAAAAAAACAAAAACAAAGGGGTTAGCGCGTTGAACATCAAAGGACATCAACAAAGGTGTAGCACATGGAAAAGAGAATGAAGTACGTGCACTCGGAAATGCTAACACAACGTAGAAAATACCAACGGTCACTAAGAAGAGGAAACATCGAGAATGGTAGGTATGGAAAATAAAGCACCAATGGATGACGACTAACAAAATTAAATGACAGAAATGATTGACAAGATGCCACACTAATATCACCAACTAGTTATGCCAAGGGAAGTACATGGAAACTATGTTGGAAACGACGGTTCAATTAAAACGCATGGTGGGTAACATCTCCAAGAAGTTTCACCCAGTTTCTATATACTGGAAGCATATCAGGATTGAAAGGGTTATTATGAAATTGATAAAATCATAGAGCGATAGAATATATATAGCAAAGAGAGAATCTTGTAGAGGTTATAGAGGCCAATAAGCTTGACGGAAAGTAATTTTACCACCATGGCACCACCCAAAATGGGAGTGTCGAACTAGACTTGTAGACGACCTCGCAACAATGTCAGACCACCACCACAACGACAAGGAAGCGAACAACAACCACCTCAACCTCCATAAGTTGTCAATGTGGAAGAAATATTGTCACCTGATATGACACCAAGAATCCCCACACCTATCATGGAGGAAACCCAGTAGACAACACCAGTGGGAATGGACATCGATGTGCTAGAAGGAGGAAAGGTCCAATAGGATGAGGACGCAGGAAACCATTCGCACCCCGAAAACCCTAAAGAATCCCCAAAAGTTAATGGGATGACCCTGAACCAAGTAGAAATGACCACGCCAAAAAGGTCACACACAACCATGCCGGAATAGCTGGAGGAGGGAACAGTGGAAGATATCACTGACCGATCAGATGAGTATGCAGAAGAGAGAACAATGGAGGTTGGAACCTCAAGTTAGCAACCACAACAGAAGCAAAAAAAGCCAATACTAATATCACCACACAAGTAGGTGGCCACAAGCATTGTATTTCCATGAATTCCAGAAGGAGTATGTATCGTAGGTAATATGTTAGGCCACATGGAGAAATTGCGATACTCATACCATGATGTGACAAACACAGACATGTTTCCAGAGTTTTCCAAGAAATTTTATCTAGATACTGTGGGTATAGGACCCTTTGGTGAACCAATTAACCAAGCAAGTCAGTGGGCATTCAAACTGGCCAAAACTAAGATTCTAGGCCTACTAGACATCCCAGACTTTGGGAGGGGAAAACATGCAAACAACTGCGTCAAGCAGTTGATGGCAGTCACCCATGGAGGATACTTGTGGCTAGAAAATATCCTCTCAATAGATGTAGATCTCATTGCATACATCACAGGGTTGTATTCATGGGGGGAGGCACCCATGCAGTTCCTTGAGGAAAAGACGAAGGAGAAGGCACTGGCCAAGGAAATGAAGAAGAAGTACGGTACTGAAATGGGGTTGTGTGGAATCACAATCAAGCATATTAGTGACACAGCTACAAGAATGGCCACAAAAATCATGGCATGCAAATTACTCAAGAAATGTCACAAGAAGCAAGTCCCTTCTGAGGTTGTTGCAGTTGCAACATAGTGTGCGGAGGGCATGACACTCAGATGGGCCTCATATTTGTTGAATTTGTTCCTGGAAGACTGCAAGGATGCACAGGATCTGGGGACAAAATTTCATTATTCATAGATACTCATCCTGATCGCCTTGATCAAATGGAAGGAGCATAAGTATTAATTCTTTTCCACAAAACCAAAACCTTGCCACACAACATGATACCTATCATTGGGGTGCGCTTCAGACCCCAAAAAAAGAAAGTCGAATTCAACCATATTTGAAGGATATCATAACGACCTATAGGAGAGCATCGCCAACACTTGGAAGGTTACTCCAAAAGTGGTCACCCAATATCATGGCATAGCAAACTTCAAAGCAACTAGACATGCAACATGGATCCAAACGTAGAAGGATCCCCACAATCAATGGCTACAACTGCGTTACTTCATCAAGGAAGAGGACATAGAGATGGCCATCAAGGATTGGAATGAGGACTAGAGGATTTCAGTCTCGAATAAAGAGATTCCTATAGATATGGAGGCAAAGGCAGGGCAGGAATAGACACATGTAAAAGAGATAATGGTGCCCAAGAATCCAAGGATAGGTCAAACCCATGCACAATAGAAGAAAGGAGTTGTGTCCAAGAAAGGCACCCAGGCGGGGAAGAAGAAAAACACCCAGGCACCACGGGAATAGGAGAAACAGAATGAGATAGCATAGGGAACCACATCGAGTGCTACTCAGTAGAAGAAAGGCCAAACCAATAGGTTATTCATACAAATGGGGGGTGCGCGCAAGAAATCTAAGGTGAACAGAACACCACCAGAATACACGATCACGAAAGATGATGTGGACTTCATAGACCAGATGGTCCAGGACTGTACAGTGAAGGAATTTGATGAAGCTCAACACCAAATAAATAGAATGAAGGATGAGCTGGAAGAAATGAGATAGATCCTCGAGCAAATTAGATAAACACAGAGGGTCAGCAAAGGAATCAAATCAGTTTTAGTAGCATCATAGATAAGAGCCAAGGTTGGATCGAGTGAGCAAAATAGGATCCATATGATAGCACATCCGAGCTCAACATTTCATGTCACACCCAACATGTTTCTCATGGATGAAATCATAGGGAAGACACCCTTGAAGGATTTGACCCAAATATAGTTGGTAATGACACAAATACCAACCAAGGCCTCGTATACACTACAAGTCAACATCGTGCAGGACAGATAGTTGCGTGCATGCACAAACGCAACAGAATTTCAGCATACAAAGGATAGTTGGGACGTGCTGGAATTTGTACTCGATTAGGCCAAGATCAAGACCAAAGATGAAAAACACCGTGCGGATAGGCAGGAGCAGGAATTGGTCGTAGTTGTAATAACCCTAGGCCGAACCCAAATGTAAATGTAAATACAAATGTACGTAAGTTGGTGAGTTGTTTGACATCATTTTTTTATGCACCTTCCATGGTATAGCGTGTGCATGTACTACATAGTAAAATGATGAAGTGTGCACATTCTAGGATACCTCACACAATAATTTAAGTGCACGCGATTTTGAGGCCAGGGATCCTTTTTGTATATGATGTGTTTTATAGGCTGGTGAGCCATTTTTGTGATGATTAGGTTGGAGAGACTACATGTTAAAGGCCATTGAGCCTATTTTTGTATATATCTCATCATTAATATAAATACATCGTTGTGCGCAGACCAACCATGATAAAAGAGTATGGGGGACTAACCTCCACTATTTAGGGAAAGTGGGGGCTAAAAGTTAAGGAAAAGGGGCTAAGCTAGGGAGATTAAGCCAAAACGGAATATTATATTAATATTCCTTAAATCATAAAATATGGAAATTTGTTTTATCCTAAGGTCTAAGGATGGGGACAAGTGGGCCAAAGTACCTCCCAACATGACAAGTCTCAAGTTGGGAACATGCATGCATATAGTTTGGACTTAGTTCATTTTCCCATCATTCAGTCATCCATTCAATTATTCCATGAGCATTCACTCACTCAATTAGTTGTCCTCCATACCTTCCTGTCACAGTACCTGAACCTATATCCGTACCCATACATGTTTGTGTACCTGGTTAGCTTGGGAGATAGATTGAAGAAGTGGGTTGTCAGGCCCATGGGATATTGAAGAGGCGGTTTGTTAGGCCTGTGAGAAATCTCTCAAGGTGAGAGAATTGTTGAGAATTGATTTACAAAGGTGCTAAAATCCAGCTACATGGCTCTGAGACTTTCTGTCCGGCTTGTTGTTGAATCCGGGAAAGAAAGTGGGGCAGTCGAGGGACTGTTGAGTAGAGAAGGGGCACACTTCCTGGGGTGGGGAGGGCATGTGGGGAATGAGGGACTGTAGGATATTAGTTTGAGTTGGCACCTATGACGAAGTCTTTCTTGTTCTCTATGATACATCATCCTGGTTAGGAATCCCTTTACCCGAGTGGAGTTTAGTCCCAAATTGAGGGCGACCCACTGCTGAGAGTGATGAGCAGTGTGTTCTAAGGCTGGGAGGTTTGTAGAAGGTCTTCACACAATTGGTGATATTATTAGCAAGATAAGTGTCAATTATGTGATAAATTATATATTGCATTATTATTTACTCGTTTATTTTTATGCGTTTATCCTATGTGTGGTTTATAATTGTCTTTATATTTACTGGTATTACATGTATATGATGCATGTATATGTTTACTATTATTTCAATATGAATGTGTGCATTTATAGAATGTATTTGTTTGTTTACATTTTATATATAAAGTTCTACAAGAGTTCTATGTGTATATGTTTTAATTGCATGCAATTCAAAAAATTTATCTAGCATAGCTCAATTGGATGTTGGGTATGTTACAATATGTTGAGTAGAGAATGAAAGCATATTCTAGAGTAGCATGGCCCGACCTAGGTGGTCAAGGATGTTACAATATGGTATCAGAGATTTAGTTTTCAACACTAAGTCTGGATGGGCCGAGCAAGTTGAGTTGAGGCGAAATTTTACAAAGGATTGATTTCAAAGTGGCCAAATCTCAAGTTACAGAGCGTTCATAGTAAAAAGTAACAACAATTGCGTGGAATTTCAAAAACGTCTCAATTTATGTTGTTACATTTATGGGAAAATTGAGAAATTCGACCAAGTGGTGAGATATTATTGATTTAATATATGTTCTAGCCAATTCAGACCTGGAATTGATCGAATTTGAAGTTACAGTGAAGCTATGATAGATGGAGCGAGATTAGTAATTAAAATTCTCAATCTGTGAATTGTGTTTGCAAAAAAATTGTTCCAGAAATGTCAACACACATTGATTTGTTGTTACAAAGTTTGAATTGGTGTTATCGAGGTGAAATTGAACAAATTTCATAGTTGCAGAATGTCTATGGTAAAAATTGGGAAAAAGTTAAGCAAAAGCCCCAATTTTTGCAGCAGAATTCACGAGGAATTGATGCACATAAAAATGAATGTGCGCACTAAAAATGCATGATGCGTAGTGAAAATCTTGTGATATGTGGAAATATATTGGCGTGTGGGTACACGTGATAAAATTTGTCGCTGCACGGAAAAAATTGGTTTGCGGGTACGCACGCCAAAATTTGACATCGCGCGAAAAAATATTGGCGTGCTGGTGTGTGCGCTAAAATTTGGTGTTGCATGGAAAAATATTGGCGTGCAAGTGCGTGCACTAAAATTTGGCGATGCATGGAAAAATATTGGCATGCGAGTGTGCGCACTAAATTTAGCATCATGCGGTGTTGATTGAGTGACACATGTGTAATACTGGCACACGGTGTGCATACACATAATAAGGTGTGCACGGTGTGCACACGCATAATAATGGCATGTGTGGTAAGCGCAGTATTGGTAGAGCGCGGAGGAATTTTGTTGGTGTGCATGCAATGTGTGTATATGTTGTCGCGCGACAGTTTAGTTAATGGTGTGCACAGAGTATTGGTGCGCAGTGGGGGAGTACTAAACTTTCGGATAGTGCAACACGTAGAGTAAAATGTGCATGAAATAGTAGTGCGTAAAACAAAACTATCATGCAACGCAAAAAAAAAATTGTGCCCAACAAGTATTAGTGCAAGAACCAAAATTGTGAGCAGTGGATATTGGCACGCAACACAAAAGTAGTGTGCACCAGTTATTGGCGCGACAAAGAAGTGATGCACGGTAGATATAGATGTGCGAAGCATGAATTACCTTGTGGTGTTGTTTCTCATGCTATATATGGGTGTACAGGTTGAAATTTGTGCACATGAAATCATTTGGATGGTAAATAACAGCAGAAGACCAACGAATTTTCATGACATTTTATATTGTTTGAACATCATATTTTTGCAACATGTTTTTTAGGCCCTTAACAACATTTTTAGCTACTCAAAAACCATGAGGAAAGTGTGTACCAAGGTACACTATGTATTTGCATCTCAAATAAAATATCCCAAAGAGATATTTCTAATGGTGCAAACCATTCATCAAATGGAGCTTTTATGAGAAAGTTAGAGGACAAACAGTGGAGGCTAAATTTTAAGACCCAACTAACTTTGAAGAGCCATAACGTTTTTCTCTGGAATCAGATTGAGGTGCAAGAGCAGTCAATGGATATCCATTGAACTATATAAGACATTCATAGAGATGAATTAAATTTATGGACATGTTTAAAATGTTTAATATGTTAAAGAAAGTACATGTAGCATTCCAAACCAAAAACACGAATTGGCCTAAAACTTCAGCAGGTTGTAACTAGTAGCCCAGAACCCAAAAAGAGGTGAAACTTGGAAAAACTGTCCAAAATATGTATATGAAGAATCTCAATTAAGATTATATGAAAATGCCAATGGAGTAGGTGCAAAAATGCATAATTACAACACAGATTTGCGCCAAGTTAAAGTGTGAACAGAAAAACTAATGCGCAATTTTCAAATAACCATAACTTTCCACTCAAGAATCAGAATTGAGCATGGGAGTAGGCATTGGAAAGGTGTTGGACCGTAGAATATAAATATTCACCCCAAAAATTGATTTGAGAATTCAAATTTTCAAGAATTCAGAAAAAAAAAATCTCATATATTATTGAACCAGAATGGTTCATATTTTTCATGAAATTGTTGATTCAATTAACCTGACAAAGTTTGTTTGGCTGCACATTTTGTAGAGTTAACAACAACTAGATTAGACCAGGATCAAAATAGATTCTAGAGGAATGGAATATGCACAGGGGGCTTACAACCAATGAGATGATATTAGATGGATGGATGCCCATTTGGGCATTGAAGGAACAAACTCCAATGGACATGGAGAAGGAAGGGATGAAAACATGAATATGGTAGAGACCATTAAAAATTTGCATATGGATGTCCAAAGCCATAAAGTTGATAATGAAAATCTTATGAGAGCCAAGGAGCATCAGGAGTACATCAACATGAATTTAATGCAGAGCTTTAACATAATAGAAAAGAAATTGGATAAGGAGGGTGGATCAAAAAAATCAAGAAGTCACAGGTCTCCTAATGAGAAAAGAAGAACAAGAAGTGTTAGCAAACATCACCATCACTCCTCAAGGAATTCCAATAAGAGGGCATACAGAAGCTCAAGTACATCCCCTCTCAAAAAGCATAAGAGTTCTGGGGTGGATGAGCTATGAGGAGAAATGAACAAAATCAAAGCTCCTACATTTGATGGTGAGCACAAGAAAGATGAATATGAAGAGACATGGTTTTGGGGAATGAGAAATTATTTTCAATTGCATAATTATCCATGTCATGCTGAAGGAAGATTTTTTATTTATCAACTCAAGGGAAATGCATCCGTGTGGTGGGATCAGCTTGTGCATGTGCAGCACATTAAAGAGAAAAGTGTTACTTAGAGGGAACTCAAGAAGTATTTTGAAAATAAATACTTAACTAAGAGATACTATGAAATGAAAATGAAAGAGTTCTTTGAAATCAATCTTGGGAGTATGACCATAGATGAATATGAAAGAAGGTTTTTAGAATTGTTGAAGTATGTTTCTTTCATCAAGGATGAGACAATTTAGATTCAGAGGTATTTGAGTGGATTTCCATCGTTCATCAATGAAAAAATACAATATGATGATCCCGAAACATTGGAGGAGACCATAAGGTGAGATAAATACCTATATGATCAGAAAAAATCAAGGCCAACTTTCCAAAAATCTTGGGAAGACAAAAATAAATTCAAGATAGATCAGAGGAAGAAGGGAACTAAGCCACCATTCTTTAGAAATAATCCTTAGGGACAACCAACTTCTAGAGAACCCATAATGATTGATATAGGGGGTCAAAGACCAAGGCAGCCACCTATTCAATGTTGGGGTTGTAAAAGAGATCATATGTTCAGAGATTGTCCTCACAGAGGTGAAAAAGTGAGGATTTTTCACAATGTACAGAAAGATGAAATAGTGGAGGACATGGGTAGAAATGTACCAAGGATCTATGTAGTCCTGGACAACAAGCAAGCAGAGTATCAGTCACATATGATTGAAGTGGAGGGTATGATCAACAACCAAACCATTGTTATTTTAATTGATTTAGGAGCTAGTCATAGTTATATAGATGCTAAAATGGTGGAAAGTTTGCATTTTCCAAGAAGCAAGCATGGAAAATCTTGGTTGGTGAAGCTAGCTACCAGATCCAAAAGAAAACTTAATGAGATGGTTAAGTCATGTCTTATGGACATGAATGGACTGAACACCAGGATAGATTTGAACATCTTGCCCTTAGGTTCCTATAACTTTCTAACTGGGATGGATTGGTTGGACCAACATCATGTTATCCTAGACTGTCATAACAAGGCATTTACTTTCTCTAATGAGGAAGGGAGCCTAAGGAAAGTGAAGGGAATTCCTAGGGAAGTAACCATCAGAGAAATTTCAGCATTGCAGTTGAAGAAATGTTACAGAAAAGGGTGTCAAATATTTGCAGCACATATGGAAGAGACACCTAAACATAAGGTGTCAAATATTGAAGATTATGTAGTCCTAAAAGAGTTTGAATATGTCTTTAAGGAAATAGCAAGATTACCCCCTAAAAGAGACATTGATTTCTCCATTGATTTAATGCCCGAAGTAGCTCTAGTATCCAAGACTCCATACAGGATGGGTACACAAGAATTGAAGGAATTGAAAATGAAACTAGAAGAGCTTCTGAAGAAGGGGTATATACGCCCAAGTGTGTCACCTTAGGGTGCCCCAGTTTTTTTTGTGAAGAAAAAGGATGGTACATTGAGACTTTGCATTGAATTTAGGTAGTTGAAAAAGGTAACTATGAAGAATAAATATCATTTACCAAGGACTGATGACCTCTTTGATCATCTAAAAGATGAAAAAATATCCTCCAAAATTGATCTTAGGTCTGGTTATCATCAAGTAAGAATTAAAGAAGAATACATCAACAAAACTACTTTCAAAACAAGGTACGGTTATTATGAGTTCATAGTGGTGCCCTTTGGATTATCAAATGCACCAGTTGTCTTCATGTGTTTAATGAATGGTATTTTCAGAGAATACTTAGATAAGTTTTTCAATGTATTTTTAGATGACATTCTTATATATTCTAAATTAGAGGAACATCATGAACAACACTTGATGATGGTATTAAAAGTATTAATGGAGCATCGGTTGTATGCCAAATTGAGCAAGTGCTCATTTTATCAGAAGCAAATTCATTATTTGAGACATATCACTTTAGCAGATGGGATAGAAGTGGATCCTGAGAAGATAGAAGCCATTAGAGAATGATCAACGCCAAAGAATGTGACAAAGGTCAGATCATTCATGGGCCTTGCAGGCTACTATAGGAGATTTATTGAAGGATTCTCAAAGATTTCACACAAAATCACTTCCTTGAAAAAGAAGGGTGTAAATTTTCAGTGGACATTTGATTGTGGAAAGAGTTTCCAACACTTGAAACAATTATTAACAAGTTATCCAATACTAAGGATTGCAGACCCAAATGAAGACTTCATTGTATGCACATATGCATGTAAAGAATGACTTGGTGAAGTCCTCAGTCAAAATGGGTTTGTTATATGTTATGAATCAAGGAAGTTGAAGGAGAATGAAAGACACTATGCCACTCATGATTTGGAGTTGGCAGCCATAGTGCATGCCTTGAGGAAATGGAGACACTCCCTCATGGGGAAAAGGTTTGAGTTGAGGACATACCATAATGGTCTAAAATATTTATTTGATCAACCAACTCTAAATGCTAGGAAAAGAAGATGGCTAGAATTTCTCAGTGAATATGAATTTGATATAAAGCATATCAAGGGGAAAGAGAACAAAGTGGTTGATGCACTCAATAGAAGAGTGCATGAATTGCATGTTACAGCCATTAGCATGTACCAATCAAATTTGAAATACAAAACTGTAGAGGCTGCAAAATTAGATTTGCAATACAAGGAATTAGTGGAAAAATTACAGCAAGGTAATTTGCAGCAGAAAATTGAAGAATATAAGCTAGATATTGATCAAATTATGAAGTATAGGGGTAGAATTTATGTACCAAATTCCCATGAATTGAAAAATAGGATATTGAGAGAAATGCATAATGTACCTTACGTTGGGAACCCAAGTTATCAGAAAACTATTGCAGTTGTCAAGAGCCAATATTATTGGTGGGGAATGAAGAAGGAAGTTGCTGATTTCATTGCCAATTGTTTGGAATGTCAAAAGCTAAAGGCTAAGCATAGACACCCAACTAGTTTGCTACAGCCATTACCCATTCCTGAGTGGAAATGGGAAGTTGTAACAATGGATTTCATCACCAAAGTTCCTAGAACAAACAAGCAACATGATTCTATCATGGTAGTGGTGGATAAACTTACTAAAGTTTCCCATATGATTCTAGTTAATATCACTCACAAGGCATACAACATTGATGAAATTTATATGAGAGAAATTGCTCAATTACATGGAATACTCAAGACAATTGTGTCTGACAGAGATCCAAAATTTACCTCTAATTTTTGGAAGGGATTATTTAATGGATTTGGAACAAATTTGAATTTTAGTACAACTTATCATCTAGAATCAAATGGACAAATAGAGAGGGTGAATCAAGTGATTGAGGATATGTTGAGGATGTATGTGATGGATAAACCATCAAAATGGGAAGACTACCTACACTTAGTAGAGTTTTCTTATAACAATGGGTACCAAACATCTCTAAAGATGAGCCCATTTGAAGAAATTTATGGCAAAAAGTGCAACACACCAGTAAGCTAGGACAACCCAGTAGATAGAGCAGTTGTTGGGCCAGATTTACTCAAGGAAATGGAGAAGCAAATGTTGAAAATAAAACAAAATTTAAAGGCTGCCCAAGACAGGCAGAAAATTTATGTTTATAAGGGAAGAACTCATAGGAAAATTAAAGTGGGAGACCATGTATTATTGAAAGTGAAGGCCAAAAAAAGTTCCCTGAAGTTGGGAAATTGTTCAAAGTTGGTAGCTCGCTATTGTCGTTCATTTGAAATCCTAGAGAAGATTGGTCCAGTAGCTTATATGACTACATTTTCTGCATCTATTTTTGTTCATAATCTATTCCATGCATCATTGCTCAAGAAATATATACCTGATGCTCATCATGTTATTGATTGGAATGTGATTCATGTGGAGCAACAAGGCACTTTCCAAGTGCATCCGGTACGCATTATGGACTAAAAAATAAAACAACTCTGGAATCAAACCATAGGGATTGTAAAGGTCCAATGGACTTGGTATGGTCCTGAGGATGCTACTTGGGAGCATGAGGATGCATTGTGGGTAGAATACTCACATCTTTTTGAGGATTTTTAAAAATTTGTTGTATATGTGTACATAATGCACTAAGGATAGTGCATAAATAAGGGGAGGGGATTGTAATACCCCTAGGCTGAATCCAATTGTAAATGTAAATACAACTGTACGTAAGTTGGTGAGTTACTTGACATCATTTTTGTATGCACCTTCCATGGTATGCTGCGCACATGTACTACACAATAAAATGATGAAGTATGCACATTCTAGGAGACTGTGCGAAACAACTTAAGTGCACACAATTTTAAGGCTAGGGAGTATTTTTGTATATGTTGTGTTTTATAGGCTGGTGAGCCAGTTTTGTGATTATTAGGATGGAGAGCCTAGATGTTAAAGGCCATTGAGCCTAATTTTGTATATGTCTCATCATTGATATAAAATGCATCGATGCATGCAGACCAACCATGATAAAAGAGTATGGGGGACTAAATTCCACTAGTTAGGGAAAGGGGGGGCTAAAAGTTAAGGAAATTAGGATAATCTAGGGAGCTTAAGCCAAAAATGAATATTATATTAATATTCCTTAAATCATAAAGTATGGAAAATTATTTTATCCTAAGTTCTAAGGATGGGGACAAGTGGGCCAAAGTAGCTCCCAAAATGACAACTATTAAGTTGGTAACATGCATACATATAGTTTGGACTTAGTTCATTTTCCCATCAGTCATCCATTCAATAATTCCATGAGCATTCACTCACTCTGTTAGTTTTCCTCTATACCTTCTTGTCACTGTACCTGAACTTGTATCCATCCCCATACTTGTTTGTGTACCTGGTTAGCTTGGGAGCTCGACTGAAGAAGCGTGTTGTCAAGCCTGTGGGATATTGAAGAGGTATGTTGTCAGGCCCGTGAGAATTCTCTCAAGGTGAGAAAATTGTTGGGAATTCATTTTGAAAAGTGATAAATTGTAGCTACAGGGCTCTGAGACTTCCTGTACGGCCTATTGTTGAAGCCCGAAAAGGAAGTGGGGTAGTCGAAGAACTGTTGAGAAGAGAAGGGGCACACTTCCTGGGGTGGGGAATGCATGTGGGAAATGAGGAACTACAAGATTTTAGTTTGAGTTGGCACCTATGGAGGAGTATTTCCTATTGTCTACGATACATCATCCTGGCTAGGAACCCCTTTACCTGAGTGGAGTTTAATCCCAGCTTGGGTGTTACCCACTGTTGAGAGTGATGAGTAGTGTGGTCTAAGGCTGGGAGGTTCATGGAAGGTATGCACGCAGTTGGTGATATTCTTACCAAGATAAGTGTCAATTGTGTGATCAATTACATGTTGCATTATTATTACGTGTTTATCTTTATGGGTTTATCTTAGGTGTGGTTTATAACTGTGTTTATATTTATGGGTATTGCCTGTATATGTTGCATGTATATGTTTACTATTATTTCAGTATGAATATGTGCATTTACAAAATGTATTTGTCTTTTTACATTTTATATATAAAGTTTTGCAAGAGTTTTGTGTGTATATTTTTTAATTGCATGCAGCTCGAAAATTTTATGTTGGATAGCTCGGTTGGATACTGGGTATGTTACAGTATGTTGAAAAGAGAATGAAAGTCTATTTTGGAGTAGCATGGCCCAACCTGGGTGGTCAGGGATGTTATAGTAGCCTTTGAGAAAATCCCAAAAAGTGCGCAGATAGTAGATCTCATGGTGACACAGAAGATTGATCAGATTGTGCATACAATCGATCAATACAGGAAGGAGATCAAGCACCTCTAGGAGTAGCTCATGGATACCACTCCACCAAAGGTGAAGGAGTAGAAGAAGTAGGAGGAAACAACACAGATAAAGTAGATCGAGTGAAAATTCCACATGGTGGCCTACTTGTTCGATAATGAAGCATATCTATGGACGAAGTTGGAAGAGGATCAACAGGTCCAACAATGTGACCAGGAGGAAGAAAGCATAAGCGTAGCTATCCAAGACCTCAAGCAGAAGAATAGGATGATGTCGATCATGGAGTGCGTCAATGGAGCATAGAATATGAAGAATATGCAGGTGGAATGCATAGCCATGCAGACACAGAAAAAGGAACGCCAAGCTCAAATGGAACCGCTCCAAGAGCGGGCGGCATAGGTCATTGCGTAGGAAGAAGATGCAAAGAAGAACATGGCACAAACTTAGGAAGAGTGTGTAGGGATGATCAATGATGAGATTATAGTTTAGGTATTGGAAACACTCAAGGAGAAGACTGTGCAGGCTCAAACACAAGAAAAGGAACTCATAGAGAAGTTTCAGGCTCTCGTAGGAAAGATCAAAGAGGCACACAAGGTTTAGTTGGCCTGGGATGAGCCACATGTTAGTGTTGGGGGCATATTGGATGCAGGCCTAGTTATAAAGAAAGGATATTTTTGGATGAAAAGCATGTAGAAGAAAACTATAAGGAAAAGAAGCACATGCAAGAGAATCAAGAGAAACGTGCATGCAAGGAATACTTAATGATACTAGGGTTAGGGTTTTTGTAATGCATTGTAATGGTTTGTGAGCCTGTTAGCACCCTATATTTATAGGGAAGTCAGGGTTGCTGAATCAGATATATTGCTTTGGATTGCAGGTCAAAAAAAAAAATTATCCTACAAAGGTGGTGTTATCTCATCATATAAATTTTCCAATTTTTTGTCATTAGGTGATAGGATGGTCATTAGATGAAGGATTCTTGTTATTTTTAAGTTAAGTGTCTTTAAGATGAGCGTTAGACTTGTCTTTTCAAGAAATATGTGGTATGTACTTTAAATGTCAAAAATGTCAAAAATCATCTTTTGGCAACCAAGAGATGGTTTTTATTGTGTTGTAATCTGCCAAAAGTTCCCACTTTCGGCAGCTAAAAGGGCAGGCACGAGGTGTTGTTAGCTGCCAAAAGTGCAGAAATTTTCCAAAATTCACAAAAAGTCAAAATTCAACTTGGATAGAGTGTATTTAGGAGAATATGATGAATATTACTCAAATATATTATCAAATATCATACATGAGTGCAGGTGGCACTTCATTTCATCAATAGAAACATTCTAGGGATCAAATCCTAAAATGTAGGAATATGACTAGATTTGGAAATCTGGATTTTCCTATTTTAGTGACTTTAATTGGAGACAGATTTTGTTCATATGGAAAGGTATATTTGGAAAGTGAGAGAATTTTTTTACAAGCACGAGAGCCTCTTCAAAAACCTCTCTCAGTTTTCCAAAATATGTTTTTATTTGAGAGATATAGGTCAATATTTGAGAAGCATATTTCCATAAATTTATGTCTTTTCCAGCCACCTCACAAATTCAGATTTGAGATAGGAAAAGAGGTTATCAGATCCATCTTTTGAGGATCTTGAAACGAATTTGTAAAGATCATTTAAGCTCACAGAGGAAAGAGTGTTAAGGGTTGGACTTGGAGGAACCTAAATGGAAAGATGGCATGGAAATGCCATCACCTATTGTAAAAATGCTCAAAGGTTGTAAGCGACTGTAATGGATGAATACAAAGACATTTTATTTCCAGGTTCTTGTATCATTTTCCTTTGGTGAACTTTTCTTGATGTAAATTCTCATTCTCTTGTTTCTCATATTGTTTTTATTTTCTCATTGCTTATAATAAGAGTATGCTCAGGATTTGTCTTGGACACCCTGATCTGGCTTAAAAAAATGTTTATGTTTTCTTCCGAAGATTGAATGCAGAATTCAGATAAGCTTTTCTCTGCATTTGGAATGATCCCAGATCTTTTCCTCTCTCCATCTTACAAATTTTAAGGATGCACAGATGTGACTGTCTTTCCTGGTTACATATGTCTATGTTATTTATTTATCAAACCGTTTTTAATGTTTGACTCCATTTTGCCCAATGGTCCTTTATTATGTCTCAACCAAACCAATTCAAAAATCCATAAACAAACCCGTGTTCTGCATAACTAGCCTAATATCCTACTCAAAACAAATCTAAATTTGACAGAGAGATCCCTCTTTGAGTCTTGGAGGGCTAGATCCCCGACTCGAAGTGGTTTTGATGTTACCTCTATGACTTCCTCCATAGCCTTGGGCAAATTACAGAGTGCTAATAGAATGGCGATCGTTCTGGGGAATGAGCTTTCAGGTTCTCCATAAAATTATATCAAGTTCAGATTTGAATTCTAATGGTGAATAGAAGCGAAACATGGGAAGGCTGTACTATTCACCTGGTGACTCCATTGTTCAAGATCTCGAGCATCAAAGTCCAGAGCAACTCCATTGGTAAAAGAATCCATAATTGTAGAGAACTTATGGTGACTCCATTTCATTATTGATTGTTTTCAAAATGAATTCAAGAATACAACAAAGATATGCTCCTATGGATAGGTCAAAGATTCTAGGTTTTCCAAATCCCATGCCCAACATCGATTGGTTAAAATATCTTCTAGTGTTTAAAGATAAAAAAGGAGATGATGTTGTACTACATTTATTCACGTTTCATATACATATTTGTAAGCTTAAAAGAAAATTTCCTGGAGATTGTCTTATTGAAATGTGTGTGACAAGTTTGGAGGAAAAGGCTATATCTTGGTATGAAAATTTACCAGCTGCTAGTATATGTTCTTTAAAGAATTTTCATACTGTATTTTATGAAAAATACAAAGAAGATTGTCTATCTTTGTTGTTGGTTCAAGATTGTTGTCATAATTTTGAAAGTTTTATTCAATATATGGAATATTACTATGATGATGATTAGTTCGTGGACGATGAAATACTAGAGGCTTTAGAAGAAAGGCCTTTCCAAAAAGTAGAAGTCTTGCTTGATTTTTATTCCCCTCAGGAAAAAATAGATGATGTGTGTTGTCCAGATGTTCATGAAGTTTCTCCACAGAAAACAAATCTTGCAGCAGTACAACAAACTGATCGGCCAAAGGTTAAGGATGAAATCTAGCTTCCTGAACTTGATCAAGTAGAGGACAGTAGTGAAAATCAATAGCAGTCTGGTAATCTGGAAAAAGAGGAAGCAAATATTAATTGTCTTGATCCCCAAGAACATCTTCATCAAGCAGGTTTTCCTTCATAGATTAAAGACCAATAAGATTTGCATGATGAAGACCATCTCTCAAATTATCTTTCATGTTGTATCTTACCTCAATTTATAGCCCTTGAAGAATATCATAAGGGGTCTTAATCATTAATTTCTTCCTTGGATGTTGATGAAGTAGAACAACATATTGTTATAAGTCATGTTCCTTCACCCAAAAATATTAATGAGATTTCACAAATCCCTTGTAAGCTTATGTGTAACAAAGAGAATGATAATGAGCACTCAGAGAACTTGACTATAGTGGATAATTTTTCTCCTTTTCTGTTTAAAGAGAATCAGTTTCAAGAGATAAGCAAAGCAATAGTTTGGAATGAGGTTTGTTTTCCTGTTACAAATCATCCAGAAGATCTTATGTTGAATGTTTACCATGATCCTTTGGTCAATATATGTCATTTATCAGTAAAGGAAGAATTTACCAGGTTCATCAATAAAGCTATTGAATCCAGTGGAAAAGTTAAGCTTCCATGTTTTAAATTTATGTTTCTACCTAGAGAGGTGGAATGAAAACTTCAGTTAAGTATCCATTTGCTTGATTGGTTGCATTGGAAGTTTGCTATTACTTGATATGGTAGTGTTTTTAATATATTAGAGTAGGTATGAGTGTGTCAATAAGCGTAATAAGATGAGCACTTCTTTCAGTTTGAGATTTTTCATAGTTTTATTTCTAGTTTAGTTTGTAGGCCCTAATTTTGGAACAGTTAGGGGAAATGGTTACGTGATTTCATTTTACAGTCTGGGGATAGCCCAATGATCAGCTGGTCTGCGAAAATCAGATTTCTATGGATTCTTGACACCTCTAAAGGAGCTTCCATCCCCATATGGGGCCACTGTTAGGACCCTATAATTATAGGGAAATCAGGGTTGTTGAATTATATATATTATTTTGGATTGCAGGACGAAAACAATGTTTTATCTTGCAAAGGTGGTGTTATCTCCTCAAATAAATTTTCCATTTTTTTGTCATTAGGTGATAGTATGGTCATTGGATGAAGGATTCTTGTTATTTTTAAGTTAAGTGCCTTTAAGATGAGTGTTAGACTTGTCTTTTCAAGAAATAAGTGGTATGTACTTTGAATGTCAAAAATTTCAAAATCAAATTTCAGAAGCTAAGGGATGGTTTTTATTGTGCTGTAAGTTGTCGAAAGTTCCCACTTTCAACAACTAAAAGGGCAGGCGCAAGGTGTTGTTAGCTGCCGAAAGTGCAGAATTTTTTGAGAATTCACAAAAAGTCAAAATTCGACTTGGCTAGAGTGTATTTAGGAGAATATGATCAATATTGCTCAAATATATTATCAAATATCATCCATGAGTGTAGGTGGCACTTCATTTCATCAATAGAAACATTCTAGGGATCAAATCCTAAAATGTAGGAATATGACTAGATTTGGAAATTTGGATTTTCCTGTTTTAGTGACTTTCTTTGGAGATAGATTCTGATCAGATGGAAATGTATTTTTGGAATGTGAGAGAGGTTTGTTACATGCACAAGCACATATTCAAAAACCTCTCTCATTTTTCCAAAATATGTTTTTATTTCCGATATATACGTCAATATTTGAGAAGCATATTTCCATAAATTTATGTCTTTTCCAGCCACCTCACAAATTTGGATTTGAGATAGGAAAAGAGGTTAGCAGATCCATCTTTTGAGGATCTTCAAACTAATTTGTAAAGATTATTTAAGCTCAAAGAGGCAAGAGTGTTAATGGTTGGACTTGGGGGAACCTAAATGGAAAGATGACATGGAAATGTCATCACCTATCATAAAAATGCTCAAAGGTTGTAAGTGACTGTAATGGATGAATACAAAGGCATTTTATTTCCAGATTCTTGTGTCATTTTTCTGTGGTGAATTTTTCTTGATGTAAATTGTCATTCTCTTGTTTCTCATATTGTTTTTCTTTTCTCATTTCTTATAAGAAGAGTATGCTTAGGATTTGTCTTGGACACCTTGATCTGGCTTAAAACAATGTTTATCTTTTCTTTCGAATATTGAATGTAGAATTTGGATAACCTCTGCTATGCATTTGGAATGATCCCTAATCTTTTCCTCTCTCCATCTTAAAAACTTTAAGGATCCACAGATGTGACTGTCTTGCCTAGTTACATATGTCTATGTTATTTATTTATCGAACCATCTTTAATATTTGACTCCATTTTGCCCAATGGTCCTTTATTATGTCTCAACCAAACCAATTCAAAAATCCATAAACAAACCTATCTTCTACATAACTAGCCTAATATCATATACCAAACAAATCTAAATTTGATAGAGAGATCCCTCTCTGAGTCTTGGAGGGCTATATCCCTAACTCAAAGTGGTTTTGATGTTACCTCTGTGACTGCCTCCACAGCCTTGGGCAAATTACAGAGTGTAAATAGAGATGAGGATATAAATAGGTAGTACTTAGGAAATGTAAGAGGAGACAACGAAAGGGGAGGAGAAGAGATAGAGAGGAAGATAATTGTAAGGATCGTATGATTCATTAAGTTGGTGATCTAGAGAAGGCTTGAGCGGCTCGATCCCAAGGGTTATATCGTAGGTTGAGGATCTTGGTGTGACCTAGTCAACCTCGCAAGGATCGAGGAGCCTGTCGGAGAGAGGAGTAACTAATAATGTAATCAAGCGCTATGTGATATATTTCTAAACTATAATAAAATATCAAGAGACAAATCTTTCTGGATGTCACCCGTGAGTGGGTGAACCACAGTAATAATGTGTTATGTGAATGAATGAATGAATTTTATGTTTGATTAGTTGATGAATGTTACATGAATGAAGTAACTAAGTAGATTTGGTATTCCACATGCATGCATAGAATGAATATTATAACTAGATGTTATATGGACTGAATGAACTTTATGGAACACAACCATAGATCTTTCTCTGTCTCAGGTTGCAAACACCTAAGAATTGCAGCCACCCATAGAGCTATCTTAGGTGAGACTGGGCAATACACTCTTTGTGTTGCATTACCTTTTGGCTTACCATAGGAGGCGATATTTTTACAGGGAATTTTTTGGGAAGCTTACTAATTCTAAACCAGGGTCAATATGTGAAGGTAAGACTAATATAAGAATAGATAATAGATGACCAACAATCATCCCATGCTTAAACTGAAGCTAAAAATGACACCCGATTCATTGAAAGAATCCATCACATTTGCCAATAGGTTTAGGATATTTTGTAGAAGTCCAATGCCAAGTACAATAATTTCTATGATAAACACCTGGTGCCACAGAAGTTTCAGATGGGAGTTAAATTTTGGTTACACTTGAAGAAAGAACACCTTATAGGACCCCATCAAAAGATTTTTCCACTCCATTATGGACCTTACACCATCACCAAGTATATGGATGAAAATGATTTTGAGCTCAACATTCCCCCCTTCCTTGGATTGCACCTAGTGTTTAATGTGGGCCTCCTTTGGCCATACTTTCAACCCTTATTGGACACCTATTATTGGATAAATCAGTAGGTACAGACACTAATAGATATCCCTAGATCCACCTATATCTAGAACAAAACAGGACAGGACACGACTCTTTCCCTAAGTTGCAGTCATTGAATATACTAATAAGGAAGAATGAGTGACATACCTTAATATTGCTTCCTTAGGTCTATGTTGTTCCCGCTTCACTCCAGTGCTCTTGTGAAATCAAGTCCAAGAAAACATAAACCAACCAAAGTGAAGATAGAAAAGTATATTCAATGTCAACCTATGCATATGATCAAGGAGTTATGCAATAAAATAAGAGTAATTTTATGGGAAAGGGACATGTTGTTGTATTATATTAATTGAAAGTAGAAGATACAACCGGATCACCTTGATGTCACAAGATTCCTTTCAGTGACCCTTGGTTCCAACATATACACTTGCTCTACACTTGCATGAAGAAGATCCAATACAACTTGGTGGGACAAAAAGAGTCTCCAAGCTTCTATCCAAGCAGGGTTCTTCACACAATTCTGTCACCAATTCTCCATTCAATCTTGCTTAACCTTTTCCATGAGAATCCTTTCAATATATAGGAGAAGGAGAGATGGTTACATGGATGAGGATGATCCCACTAAATTTGAGAAGTCAGTAGGATGCCAACCATGTGAATGCCAACTCATTTTCTATAAGATCCCCTTCTAGAACCTTCGTAAACTCTTCTCTTTTTCAAGCTTAAAAACAGGTTCACACCCTATCTATGGAGGAAACTGTGAACAATTCTCACCCCAAGTGTGGGTTGCCTGTGAGAATGGGGGATTTTTGCACCCTATAATACAGGCAACCTGTGAACTCACCTTAAAAATGTGTTTTTGGAAGAAGATAGCCGTCACTTTTCTCAGGCAAAAAGTCCTTGTGGGAGCCTGAATACATCACTTGTAGAAACATCACCAGAGTGACCAAAATCATGTGTAACAGAATTCCCCCCAAGGTATGAGGCTGAAACTTGTGACAGCTGAAATACTTTATAAAATGTGTGTGTGTGTCAGAAACAAGGAGCGCACCTAGTCGGAAACCTGTAAACAACCAAGCATCTGCAGAATACAATACCAATTCTGAGGTAGGAATTCCCATACTCAGATCACAAATGAGTGGAATCATAAACTAAGGTCATGGCCACCAATCATACACCATGGATCCATGTCATCAAACATGCTACATAGACACCAGGAATACATTGTGGATCTATGTGAGAATACTTGAATAATGACATAGCCACAAGACATACAAAGTGGATCTATGTGCCGATACAAATCATACATACTCCATCCCAGCCTGGATTAAAAAGATGAGACCCAAGGTATTCAATCCTGTTGCTTGAAAGTACGAATCTAGCCATGTGATTACATGTGTTGAAGTCGAACATGGTAGAAACCACTTGATTACCGGTCAGTGATGAAAACCGTTAACAAGTGTGATGGAAATCACCATTGATGTCAATGACTCCCCAGGTACTGAAGTACAATGCAAACGAATGCAAATGAATGAGCTGAAGTCGAGCACTCGACGGAATCTCTCGATCAGGGATCAATGATATGAAACCCCTATCGAAAGAGAAGAGACTTTCCATTAAGGCATGCAGGTTCCAAGGTACTAAATGATTTCTAAGTCTTATTTCTAGATAATGAGTTCGAGTCAACGAAACAAGACTCATCACAGGAGGGCCTTGATGTATCCCCCATCAATGACATGAAACAAGTAACAAATTTTGAGGGTGAATCAAAGTATGAACAAGGGTTGAAATAGATATGGGGAAGGCTGACACAGTAAGAATGGACAACTACATATGGTTGAATCAATAGAGGGCTCGTTTGAACTTCTCTTGAACATATGAATGAAACGACCAAGGACTTGGCAGCATTGAGTCAAAGACGACGCAAGATATGACCTTGTAGCAAGTCAAACGAGAGACAAGTGGATTTCCCAACCCAGATTCAAATGACGAATAGGGGGTGCCATGTTCAAGAGGGACACTTACTGCCATTAATATGAATACGAAAACACATCCCTTTCCCAAAATTTCCCCCACCATTTCTGACGAGTACCTCTTTATTTTTACACAAGCTTGAGGAGGATAACATATGCTAGTCAATGTAAGCTCATCCTTCGGACGAGTCCCTCAGAGTATACTTAATGAACCCTAGGAAGGAGTGGCTCGGTCCCATATGGGCCTTTCGATGTTTGTTTTACGAGTCCAAAGAAAGAAAACTCAAGGGTTTTTCATGTTTAGAGAGTCTGAAAAACACTTAAAGATAACTCTCTCGGTTCCTTTTTCATAAAGCAGTCTAATGAGACCGAAAAAGAGATAAACTATCGCTCAACCGACGTTTTCTTCAAACACTTTAACGATTGTGAAGAGAACAAGGTCACTCGACAATCTTTTCATGTTTAGAAAGTCTGAAAAGAGATTAAAGGGAACTCCAGTGGGTTCCTTTTTCATATAACATTTATGAGTCTGAAAAAGTGATAAAAGTATACTAAGTTGCATTCTGACGTATTTAGGAGCACAAGAAAGAACAAAGACTAAGCTCGGTAACCTATTCTCATGTATTTATGAGCATGAGAAAGAACAAAGACTAAGCTCGGGATTGTTTTCATTTTTACACAAGAATTAAAACAAAACAAAACTAATCTTGGGATAGATTTTAATTTTTAAACAAGCTTAAAAACTAAACAAAACTATGCTTGGACCTGGTTTCATTTTTACACAAGCTTGAACCAAAGGAAACTATGCTTGAGGTAAGAGGTTTCATTTTTACACAAGCTTGAACCATAGAAAACTATGCGTGGACTTCCCAATGCATAACACATGGATGGTTGGTACTTAGCCCCTAGCTTAAGAAACTAGCGGCTCTACTTCAGTATGAAGTCCAGAGGCTGAAAGTATTGCCCCCCAAGCTTCATTTCATCCATCGACAAAGGCGGAGGAAATGAAGATTCAAATACTGGATGAAGCACTTGACTCAAATCGAGAGGGGGAAAACTATTTCATTATTTAACGAGCTTGACACAGAAAAAAGAACTATGCTCGTAACCTCTGTTTCATTTTTAACGAGGTTTCCATAAAGACAAAAAAAAATTCCTCATAAGTGGTTTCAGTTTTTAAAGAGCTTGAAATAAAAAAACCATGCTCAAAGACCTTTGTTTCATTTTTTAACGAGGTTTCTTCAGAGATGCAAAAACTATCCTTGAAACCTCTCCCATTGATAATCGATTCCAAGAGGACAATGCTCCGGAATGACACCATGTCAAGGGATAAAACTCAGTCATGGCTTCCAAGAGGTCTTCACTGGAAGGAAGAAATACACTCTGGAAGGACACCATGTCGAGGGTCGTGATAGGAGTAAAGAGATCAGGCTCTAACAGCCCTATCGAAGAGATCACCATGTCAACTACTGGATCTAAGTCATCAGAAGTCAAATCCATGGGAGACAACACCACATAATTGACCTATGGCGGGGGCGATACCGTCTACATATAAGAATCGTTCAGGTAGGCAATCCAGGTGGGATCAATGAATGAAAATTGATCAATAGTCACAACTCGTACATCATGAGGGAAAGATATCACACAAAAAAGAGTAGACACAATAGATTTCATGGCATAAACATAATCTCACCCAAGGAGTAAAGAGAAATCCAAGGGGTCTTGGACTACCATGATGTTAATAAAGACATTTTTCCCTCCCAAAGTTACAGGAAACTAAGGAAGTGTCCCTAAAGGTTGACTAGTTCTTTTGTTAAAAGCTAACAAATTCAGCGTAACTGGCACAAGTAGAGGACAACCCAAAGCCTTCCAAGCAACAGAGGACAAAATACTAATGGACACACCTTCATCTATCAACATTTGGGGAATGCCCCGACCACAAACCTACACTGTAATCTGGAAAGGAATGTGAGAGGGAAGACGAGGTCCAGTTAGAACGTCCCAATTAAAAAGGATGACCTCATTACTTGGAGGGGGTTCCATAGGAGAAGGAGGAATAGCCCCCGGCATGGTAGATTATTTATCAACAAGAAAAATATGGGTAGTATCGGGTTTAATCTCTAGCAGGAGAGTAGGATCGACCAATGGAGAGATCAGATCGACCACTTGGGTTTCATTATCCAAGGGGATAATGGGGTCGACGGGTGGAAATGGATCAACCGCTCGAGTTTCACTCTCTAGAGGGAGAGGGAGTTTGACCGAGGAAGAGATAAGATGAACCACTTGGATTTCACTCTCTAGAGGGAGAGTGGGGTTGACCGAGGGTGTGATCGGATCAACCACTATGTCAATCGGTTTAACTAAGGACATGACCAGATTGACGACATGATCAACCGGATTGACCGACAAAGGGGCCGGATTGATCATTCCATCAACTACAGGTGGGTTGAGAGAAAGCTTGTGATAATCAGCTGGAAGTTGAGGTTGTGAAACAATCATGTCTTCCAGGAATTTCTAGGTTTCTTCAATATGAGGGCAAAGATGAGTTAGATGACTCCCTTTGCATAACATACATGGAAACTTGGCTCTACTTTTCTTCTTCCCAACTATATCGGGACTAGTCGACGGCAAGTCATCAACATGTTGTTCAGAGGCTAATGACATGGGTTGAAAAGGATGTGTAGACCATGATTCTATAACCTTGGATAGACCAGGGCATTCCTTAATAAGATGGATACCCTTACAAAGCCTACAAGGGTACTTGGGCTTACGGGTTGTTTTGGTGATCTTGACATCATCAACACTCCCAGCATGATTAACAGTAACTGGTTGTTTTCCAACATGTTTGACAGTGGTTGGAAGTTTGGATCCTTGCTTAATTTTCTTCTTCTTATTC
>JZKD02S0195846.1:400776-421411 GCA_000966675.3 Picea glauca | reverse complement strand
CATTATGATGATTAATTTGAATGTGACAAATGTCAATATAAAACATATTTATCTAGGGAATCAACCAACATATTACACCCTATTAGGATGTGTTGGTAAACAATCCAATCAAAGTACCTCTCAAACTGACAAACCCTCAAATATTTTTGAAGTAATACAGGGTTGTGAAAATAAACGTGATTCAACTGTGATAGCACAAGTTGGGATTCCAACCTAAAAACTATTTTTTGGATGCTGAGAACCGAAGATTTGGACAAGAGTTTGATAACTCCATTATACTCTTTTATGTTGTTGGTTGCAATACCAAATGATGAAAGAACATTGCAAGCAAGCGTAAAGAGGAGGATAGCTAGATACACACCAACACACATTTTAAAGATATTTTGAATTTCAAAAGGATGGCACATTAATGTAATATCTGAAGAGACATAAGTGCTCTTAAATGTTTTGGGGGTTGTAATGCAAATCTTGAGAATTGCTCTCATTTGTTGGTTGTAGACAATTAATGTAATCAATGTAAAGTAGTTGTAGATATTTTAATTCGATAAGATACCTTAGAGATCAGGAGGGAAAACTCGAGAAATCTCCCTCATATGTATTCCAATGTATCATTATTTTCATTTGTAAGAATAGAGGCTGAAGAATAGGAGGGCATAGGAGAACATAGACTGTAGAAGTTGTATAAGAAGATAGTTGTTTCTATAGAACCCATGTACAGAGGCACTTGATTTAATATAAGAATGCTTTGACTCAATTTCATGGTGTTGTTATGAATATTGTTTGCATCTGTTGAATGGAATGTTTACAATTTTATTATATGCTCTGTTATGCATTTGTTTTATTGTTTTGTGTGTATGATTTCATGTTGAATGTATGAATTCTGTGAGAGGGAGAGTATGAGTTTCTATTTTTTCTCTTCCTGATAATTCCTGCAAAGAGTGCAGTGAAGGTCTGCAAGGAGTGCGTTGACAAGATTCTGAGTTTTACCTCATAAAAGCTCAGGAGGGATAGAGTTTTCCTTGTACCAATAGAAGTGCAAGTATAGCACAAATTCGTGCAAGGTGTGCGTAGACCAGGTTGAAGTCTTAGGAGATTCAGAACCGTCAGAGCTTAGGAGGTTCAAGACAGTTGATCTATAGAAAAGAAGTTGTGAGTTCGAACTTCAGGAAAAAGGAGAAGAGTTTCATCATGAACTCGTAAGTCGTGAAATCCTGACACGCTCAGAGGAGAGGCCCTAGGATTTGGCTAGAGTTCATATGGTTAAAACATAAGGGAGGAGTTAAGGACTATTATCCCATTTCAGGGTTTCGGGAATCGGAGGAGTCGGGGCGACTCACAGCAGGAATCCCGAAATTGCGAAACGTGAAGTCAAGAAACTTGAAGAGCCATTTGGGATAAGTCAATGGTCACACGGAATAGGGGTTCATGCCTAGTGTTTGTTCATGTGAGCGTAACTTCTAAGAAGGACCTATGGTTTTATTTGTATTGAAGGTTCCAGTGTGAACTAAAGAGCCATTTTGGATCAAGGATATAGAAAGATCCAAAGACTGGGAGGTCAAGCAGACCCTGCTGAGGCAGGGGTGTTGTGTCAGGTGGTATTAGAGCTAACAAATTTTGTTTTCTATAGAGGGAAGATAGAGGAAATTTGTGATTTGAATTATGCGTGGACAGATTGAAATAATTCCACCGAGAAGATGTCAAGAAACAACCTTTCGCGATCCAGCCGTGGAAAGGGAAATGAGAGAACTTCATGCTCGATTGGATGCTATGGAGACAACACAAAGGAGAACACCTGATACTGGAGATATCATTGAAGATGAAAGAAAAAATGAGGCTTGATCTGAAGAAGAATTTGTAGTCGAAGATGTTGCAGAAGAACGTCTATTCAAAGTTGTTGTAAGAATAGGGGCCAGAGAAAAAATGGACATCTCAATGTATGAAGGAAACTTAGATGTTGAGGAGATTCTAGATTGGTTTATAGATCTAGATAAATACTTCTATTATGACGATATCTAAGAAGATAAGAAAGTAAAGAACGTTGTCACTGGACTTAAAGGGCATGCAACATTGTGGTGGGATGAACTGTAGGCTGATAGGCATTGCAAAGAAAACAAAGAATCAAAAGATGGGATAGGATGGTAGAAAAGATGAAATCCAAGTTTATACCCATATATTACCAAATTAATATGTTTCAAAGAATGCAAAATTTGAGACAGAAAGGGATGACATTGAAGGAATACACTGAAGAATTTTACAAACTCAACATTAGAGTCGGTCATCACGAGAGTGATGATGAAAAAGTCATCAGATACATGAATGGCCTGAGATATGAGATTCAATATGAGATGAGCATGGTGACAATCAGAAATGTGGAAGATGCTTATTAGATTGCTTCAAAGGCAGAAGTGAAATTGGCCCGAAAGCAAGGTCAAAGGGGCAAAGGTAGAAGTCAAAGAAGAGGAAAAGAAATTGCCAGGATAGAGTACATAATCCCAAGGATGAATAAAAGAAACCTCATAACCACCCATAAAGGGGAGGAAGATCACAAGGAGGAAATTATGTCGATAGGAAGACTTTTCCTCTAGCAATAGGAAGAGGTAGAGGTTGAGGTGGTGAAATAAAGTGTTTTTTTTGTGGAAAGATTGGACACAAATATTTTGAATGTCCCAATAGAGAAAGGTATGGAGGAGGCAAAGCTCACATTTCAGAAGCACAAAGGAAAAATGTTGAGGCAAAATATACAGAAGGCAGAAGATCCTTAATGATGAGGAAAATTCTCTTGAATCCAGAGAAAGAGATGGAGAATCCAGTCCAAAGGAATAGTTTGTTCAGAACTGCTTACAAGACCAAGGATAGGGTATGCAAGGTAATTGTTGACAGTGGAAGCATGAATAATCTAGCATCCATGGAAATGGTGGAGAAGCTAGAATTGGAAACAGTTGCACATCCAAGCCCATACAAAGTTTTGTGGTTACACAAAGGACATTAGGTAATTGTCACTAAACAATGTTTCATTGAATTTAAGATAGGGGGATATAGAGATGAGATATTATGTGATGTTATTCCCATGGATGTATGTGATCTTTTGTTGGGGGGGGATTGGAAATATGATAGGAATGTTATTCATGATGAAAGAAAGAACACATACACCTTGGAGAAGAATGGTAGAACGCATATGTTGTTGCCAATTGAAGACAAGAAGGGGAAAGAAGAAACAAGTAATACTATACTTCTCATGAGTGGGAAGGAACTTCTGGATGAAATCAAGAAAGATCAAAAAATGTAGTTTGTTGTGGTGAGAAAACCTAGAGTCATCTTGACCAATACCTCAATAGATCATCTACCTAAGGAGATTCAGGAACTACTGGAAAATTTCATTGATATAGTGGTGGATGATTTACCTTGTTCGTTGTTGCCCATCAAAAGTATAAGCCATCACATTGACCTTATACTAGGAGTGATTTTTTCAAAGAAATTAGCATATAAATTGACACTGCAAGAGAATGAAGAAGTTAAGAAGCAAGTCCAGGATTTGATGGACAAAGGGTTGATTACAGAAAGATTGAGTCCATGCATTATGCCAACAACATTAAGTCTGAACAAGGATGGTGGATGGAGAATGTGTACAGACTCGAGGGCTATAAACAAAATCAGCATCAGGTATAGATTTCCTTTATCCAGGATGGATGACTTGATGGATTGCTTGAGTGGAGAAAAGTTTTTTTCAAAAATTGATTTGAAAAGTGGATATCATCATATTAGAGTGAGGGAAGGTGATGAATGGAAGACAACATTCAAGACGAATGAAGGGATGTATGAATGGCTTGTCATGATGTTTGGTTTGATGAATGGGCCAAGTACTTTCATGAGATTGATGAACAAAGTCTTGAAATATTTCATTGGGAAGTTTGTAATTGTCTATCTTGACGATATACTGATCTTCAGTAAGACTGAGGAAGAACATTTGAGACATTTAACTCTAGGGATGAGGAGGTTACAACATGAGATGTTGATGATAAATTTGAAGAAGTCGTCTTTCATGAAGACGCAACTCATTTATTTGAGGTTCGTGATCTCTTCGAATGAGTTGAATATGGATCCTAAAAAGGTAAAAGCAATCAAAGAGTGGTTGTAGCCAAGGAATAGATTTGAAGTCAGAAGATTCCATGGATTAACCAGTTTTTACAGGAAGTTCATCAGGAATTTTAGTGGAATTTGTACATCAATGATGGACATAGTCAAGAAAAGACATAAATCTTTTCATTGGATAGAGGAAGCGAAGAAAATATTCATGTTTTTAAAAGAGAAGATAATTGGACAGACAGTTCTGGTTCTGCAAAATTTTAGTAAGACATTTCAAGTGAGATGTGACGCAAGTGAATTTGAAATTGGAGCAGTCTTAAGTTAGGACAATAGACCAGTTGCATACTTTAGTGAGAAGTTGAATGATGCCAAAAAGAATTATTCCACGTATGATAAAGAGTTTTATGGAATCATACAAGCATTGAATAAATGGAGGCACTACCTAGTTCCGAAAGAGTTCATTTTGTATAGCGACAACCAGTCCATGTAGTTTGTAACCAGACGGGAAAAACTGAAATAGAAACATGCAAAATGGGTTGAATTTATGCAGAACTTTACTTTTGTTATAAAGCACATTTCTGGAAATGCTAACAAGGTTGTTGATGCATTGAGCAGAAAATGTTTGATTCTGTAGGAGTTTCATGTGAAAACCTTATTTTTTGATAGCCTTAAGGACATGTACAGAGATGATTCAGATTTCAAGGACGCTTATAAAGCATGTGAGAATCCTGTTCTGAGAGACCGAAACTAATGGATTGAATACTTCATCGAGGATGGATTGTTATTCAAAGGAAATGAATTGTGTATCCCGAAGAGTTTTATGAGATAAAACCTTTTTAAGGAAAAGCATAGTGGGGGATTGGCTGGACACTCTGGCCATGACAATACATTTGCGCAACTAAACATTTTGTATTATTGTCTAAGAATGAGGACAAATGTCAAGAAATTTGTCAACAGATGTAGAATTTTCCAACACGCAAAGGGGAAAAGACAAAACACATGATTGTATCAACCATTGCTAGTACCAGAGAGTCTGTGGGATGCAATAAGCATGGATTTTGTGTTAGGACTAACTAGGAAACAAAGAGGTTGTGATTCCATATTCGTGGTAGTCGACAGATTCTAAAAAATGGCACATTTTATTCCATGTCATAAAACCAGTGATGCAACACATATTGCAAACTTGTTTTTCAAAGAAGTTGTTTGACTTCATGGTTTATCGAAGAGTATTGTTTCAGACAGAGACACCAAATTTGTTGGTCATTTCTAGAGGACACTATGGAAAAAGTTGGGGATGAGTTTATCTTTTAGCTCAACATATCACCCTTAGACAGATGGACAGACTGAGGTAATAAATCAAAGTTTGGGAGACTTATTAAGAAGTTTAGTCGTTGAACATCATATTCAGTGGGATCAAATTCTGCCGCAAGCAGAATTTGCATATGATGACTCACCTAATAGGAGCACAAGACAGAGCCCATTTCAGATAATGTATGGAATGCATCCAAGAGGAGTATCTGAGTTGAGAGACTTAGAGAAGAATGAGTTCAAGAGTGTTGAAGTGGAAGATTTTGCAACAGAGATGCAGGAGCTCCACAATAAGATTAAAGAGTGGTTGCAGAGTTCCAACCAGGAATACATGCGCAAAGGAGATCAACATAGAAGAGAGATTTAGTTCAAAGTGGGAGATCTAGTCTTAGCACATCAAGAAAAGAAAGGTTCCCAAGGGGAACATATAATAAGTTGAAGATGAAAAAGATAGGGTCGTGTAAGATTTTGAGAAAATTTGAGGCAAATGCTTATGAGATAGAATTGCCAGATGAGGTGGTAATATCACCCATATTCAACGTAGCATATATGTATCCTTATAGAGAAGATGAAGCAGATGGGGAAGAGAATCAATATGAAGTTTAGTGGGTCAAATAGATGCCTGTAGCTGAAAAGTTGTAGATGGAAAATATCATTGATTAGAGAGTTGACAAGAAGACCCGGAGAAAGACATATTTTGAATATTTGGTAAAGTGGAAGGTACACCTGATTGAGGATGCCAGTTGGGAAAGCGAAGAAAATATCTAGAAACATGGATAGGAGTCCATGAATTTTTAGCCAGAGGAGTATGATGCAAGAGCATCGCAAGCAAGCGCAAAGAGGAGGACAATTAGATATGCACCAGTGCATATTTTGAAGATATTTTGAATTTCAAAATGATGGCACATTAATGTAATATCTGGAGAGACATAAGTGCTCTTAAATGTTTTGGGGATTGTAACACAGATATTGAGCATTTCTCACATCTGTCATTTGTAGACAATTAAGGTAATCAATGTAAAGTAGTTGTAGAGATTTTAATTTGATAATATAGCTTAGATCTCATGAGGGAAAACTCGAGAAAGCTCCCTCATATGTATTGTAATGTATCATTATTCTCATTTATAAGAATAGAGGATGAATATTAGGAGGGCATAGGAGAACAGAGACTGTAGAAGTTGTATAAGCAGATAGTTTTTGCTATAGAACCCATGTACATAAGCACTTGAGTTAATATAAGAATGATTTGACTCAATTTCATGGTGTTGTTATGAATATTGTTTCCATCTATTGAATGGTATGTTTACAGTTTTCTTATATGCTCTGTTATGCATTTGTTTCAGTGTTTTGTGTGTATGATTTCATGTTGAATGTATGAATTCTATGAGAGGGAGAGTATGAGTTTCAATTGTTTCTCTTCCTAAGAACTCAACAAAGAGTGCAGTGAAGGTCTACAAGGAGTGTGTTGACGAGATTATGAGTTTTACCTCATAAAAGATCAGGAGGGATAGAGTTGTCACCATAACAACAGAAGTGCAAGTATAGCACAGAGTTGTGCAAGGTGTGCATAGGCCAGGTTGAAGTCTTAGAATTTTTCCAACTAGGTGAGTCGTTGAAGAATTGTTGTCACAAGGAGTGTGCAGAGTTGGAATATTTTAGATAATCATAGATTATCGTGAAGGCCGCAAGGAGTGTGTGTAAGAATCTCTTAGAATCTTTGTGTTTGCAGGAAGATTCAAGCTCAAGAAGGATAGAGACTTGGAAAGTTCAAAGGAAGGACGAGGGTCAATGTCACCTCACAAAAACTAATCTTTGGAGGAAGGATGCCAAGTTATTTGGCTAGAATTCCTTGAGAATTTGAACGGACAATTGAGTTTCTTAGAAGGAGAAGTGTAGATATCCGTGGACCATTGGATCTAGTGGGTTAGTGGAGAGGTTAAGACTGAGTGTTTTTCAACACTTGCAATCTCGGGAGGATTAGAAATCGTTAGATCTGGAGGAATGAGAGTCATTGATTGGGCGCTCTGAGATATCGACATTTCAGAAGTCAAAAGTCTGGAGGAAGTTGTTTTTGGGAATCTTCGATACGTGAAATCCCAACACGATCTGGACCATCAAATCTTAGGAGGTTTAGGACCATTGATCTGTAGCAAATAAATCGTGAGTTTAGACTTTGAGAAAAAGGAGAAGAGTTGCATCGTGAACTCGTAAGTCATGAAATCCCGACGCACTCCGAGGAGAGGCCCCAAGATTTGGCTGGAGGTCATATGGTGCAATCATAAGGGAGGAGTTTAGGACCGTTAGCCCATTTCGGGGTTTCGGGAATCGGAGGAGTCGAGGCAACTCGCAGCAAGAATCCCGAAATCGTGAAACGTGAAGTCGCGAAACTTGAAGAGCCATTTGGGCTAAGTCAATGGTCATGCAAAATAGGGGTTCACACCTAGTTCTTGTGCGCGCAAGCATAACTTCTACGAAAGACTTGTGGTTTTATTTGTATTGAAGGTTCTAGTGGGAACTAAAGAGCTATTCAGGCTCAGGGATATAGAAAGATCCAAAGACCGGGAGGTCAAGCAGACCCTGCTGAGGTAGGGGTGTTGCGTCACCAAAGAAAGTGCCCCATGAGCTCACTAGTTTGTTGGTGGGTGAAAAAATAACCCAGACTATAGAAGCAATGTTTTAAGTACTATGGTCGATGTCGTCCACAAAGCCTACATAGACTGAGGTGGAAATTGACATCTGTAGATCAAGCATAAAGTAGGATAAGAATCTAACTGAGACAAACAAGAAGCCTAAAATAAAAAATGCACCACACCAGAACTAAAAATACATAACGTACAAAGCATCATGGGGCCAAGTGGCTTATGCATAATATTTTTTTAGATAGAGCCTATTGCGGGGCACCAAGAGTGGATTGCCATCATGAGTGATTAACTCATATGGCCCCTTGTGAAGACATGTTTAACTTGATGTAAGTACCATGCCAAAGGAGTTCAAATTTATCAATACCCAATGTATCATGGTCTTGATCATAAACCAAAACCCAGTCATTTTCCACGAATAATTGAGGTCTAACATATTTATCATATCAGAATTTAACATATTTTTTTATGTGTCTCAATAGCTAGTGCAACATCATGATGGTGTTCATCTATTTGGGCCAAATATAGGAGACATTCATCCTCGGTGGAAGTGTTGGGCAAGATTTCTATGGCTGGTTTTAGTGACAGGATCTCCCATTCAACATGGCTAGTTTTGTGAAAATATTATTTTCAACATTTTGATATAATAGGTACACACCCTTTTGGCATAATGATAAAAAAGAAACCCTTTCGCATAAAATGAATCTAGTGGAAATCAACTTATGACTACTCTACAAATTGACGTTTTTTCATATAATGATTGTTTGTGAAATGTTTTCTGAATGTTTGAAAATATCACCAAATGCATTGCATTAGATCTTAGTTAATTGCATTCCTTGCGTCATGGAAGAGGCATTCAACTATTAAGATCCACAAGAGAAGGAGGGGGGATCGAATAGAAAAAAACAACAAACAACCCTAATCCACCTCAAACGAACAAACCAACAAAATTGGAATGCTCTTCAAACCCTAATGTGCATTGAATGAACAAAGCAACAAACCCTAATGTTCAAACACTCACGTGAACATTGTAAAACCGCTTATTGTATTTTATACCTAGTAATTTCATTAAAAAAAACAATAATTTCTTTGGGTAAGTTAAGCTAATATGTTAAGTTTATAAAGTAATCATGAACATCATTCTCATTCTCTTTTCTATAAGTCCATACTATTTTTATCTTTTCATCTTAAAGAAAAAAATCACTTTCTCAACCTCTACTTTGTTTAAAAAAAAAAACTCCAATATAGGTATGTCCTCTACATTTGATGTGGACATAATTGAATTGCTAGGACGTAGATATATCAATGTCAAGATGCCAATATAATGATGCTTGAAACATAGATAAACGTATATATGATTCACGATTGCAATGATAAAATGAATTCAGCAAGCTTATTACCAATATATGAGGTTTATAAGCATCCAAAATGAGGTTTATAAGCATCCAAAATGAGGTTTATAAGCATTCAAATATAATTACGAGACCAAAAGCAACTCTAAGATTTTCAAAAAAATATTAGCATGTTGTTTGTACTTAAATGTAATGGTACTTCCATGAAAATTTGTATTCTTGAAACTCAAAGTCGACATGGCTATTGCCTCTAGAATGATGGTACACTTTCCTTCACTCCATCATCAAAATCAAATGCATTTCCATGAGCATCTTCTGTTTGGATATGTGACCTTTCATTTTCATGAAGAAGGTGATCTATAACGAGTGTCAAAAATGCTTTCAATTTAGAGTTTCAATTTAGAGTTAATACGTGACATTAAAAAAAATATTAATCACAAAAGATATTTTAATGTTTCTTATAAATAATTTATTTCAAAGTCCACTTTTATATACAGAAAGTAAAAGACACTCGGAATAATTGAAAGTAAAAAAAATATTATTCTATTGCTACTTGTTTTCTATATGTCAGTATGATGGAGATGTGTAATTCCTTCAATATTTTAATATGGAATTGAAATGTAACATTTAAAAAATGATTAATAAAATTAAAAAATCAATATAGACCATAAATAAAATATTTCAATGTCCATTTTAATTGAAATATATATATATATATATATATATATATATCTTTTAGTACAATAAAAAAAAATTTAATTTCAATTGTTTTATGTGGTAGTGTCTTTTGATGCAATAAGAATTTTTTTAACATTTTTTAGAATTAAAAAAAATTATTATAACAAAAAAAGTTCTTATTATTATTACACAGATGAGGGAGGTGTACTTGAAACCAAAAAAAAGTTATGGTTAAAAAATTTGAATGGTGCATTTTTAATGGTGAGGTTGAGATGAGTAATTTCTTCTTTTTCTTTTTTCTTCCACCAAAAGTAATTGTCTTGCTATTTAATTGAATCAAAGGAAACTTCCAATACATATAGGCTCAAAGCCATTACAACATACTCATTATGTGTTGAACATGTCATTTTTATGGGAACTGAACTCGCTTGGGGAGGATAACAATCATTCCTCACAACCATCCAAGCTAAACCCAATTGGCTTAATACCTTCCTTACTCAACATGGAGTTGACAAGTAGACTATATATATATATATATATATATATATATATATATATAACCAACCTAGATCCATCTTAACTCTTGATCTATCATGCATTGAGACTTGCAAACCATTACTCAAGTTTTGAGTTTAGAGAACCAAAATAGATTCATTTTAACTCGGATTTATCATGCTAAGAGAAGGATTCAATCCCTTGTGGTGGACCCTAAGAGATTTAATGGTTAAAACATTTGAATGATTGACTAGTAAGTATGAGGAAAATGTGTAATTCCTTTTATGCTCAACATAGAGTTGACAAGTGACATATATACATATATATCTTAAGTAATAGAGTAGATACATTTTAACTCCGAATCTATTATACCTCCAAAAAATCTAATCCCTAAATATGTAAACCTTTCATGAAGTTTTGTATTATAAAAAAAAAGTTACATATGGAGAGATGCACTATAGATGTGTTGTGTCTTGATGCACTATAAATGCGGAGTTAAACAAACCCAATATGATATGACAGAATTCTAATCACCAACAACATTATCAAACCTAGAGATACTCCAAAGAAGGAATCTGAAGAAAATCTATGAACAATATACACAAGTTTTCGATGTCTGCCTGGCACAGCTAGACGATGGGAGGCCTTGGGAAGCCTGTCCAGCTTTGATTGATAATGAAGAAACTTGCAAAGAAAATGAAAAGAGATTGATTGATAATGAGAAACTTGTAGAGCAATTCATGGGCCAGTTTGGTTGGCGTGAGGCGCGTAAAGTAGCCAGCAGGTAACCCACTTCAAATAAAAAAGAAATGAAAACGACGCGCATATGAGAATGGAGAATAGAACTGTTCAAATAACGGTATGTCTTCGAATTTTTTAAATTGTATCGCTTATCGGTGTTCGTGGCCGCCGGCGATGATTAGGGTTTCGTCCCAGATAAAATGCGCATCATTTTAAACGTTTCAAAGTTTTGAATTGTCCCCCAAAACCCTGCACCTCCGCGGAACGCGTGTTGAAAGCCTGTCACTTTCCAAGCACAGACTTCTTCTCTGAAGTGACGTATTAAAAAAACAATACAGGCTCGAACCAGATTTCCCTTCCAATCCAAACACAGACACCATTAGCGTGATGCGAAAGCATTGCCAATAAAAATACATATATTATATAAACTCCATCTCTTCGGCGTGTTTTTGGATGTTTCACAGGGTCTTCGCCGTAAGTTTAATTTAATATATAACTTGCTCCTTTGGCTTTATGTTACTTTATTCATTAATTGTGGTCCTGTGTTTGGCTAATTACGATTTTTTTTGTAGAGTGTTAGGCGTACACGGTGTTATGATAATAAAATAATCTGAAGGCTGCGTTGCATAAGACAACAATGCGGGACATTTTATTTTTTAATTTAAAATTAATAAGTGATATATAAATTTATTTCTTTTCAACAATATGTGGTAATGAATATATCCTCTCTATACCAGAACTAAAATATCTAAAACTAAATAAAAAGATTTTATATGGTTTATGAAGATTAAATTTATTTTATTGGTAAAGTTTACAGACATAAAGCTTTTCCTCACCCAATCTGGTAGGGTGAGAGAGGAGGCTGTCCTTCCCCAATATTGGTCGAAAGATATAAATCTGGAGATGAGGAAAAACAAGGACTGAAACGAGCTTCCCTTCTTTTTCTCTTGCCCCTAACAGGTGCTGGAGAGAGTTCGATTCCGTTATCTTCATGGATCCACTTGAGCAAATGACAAGTTTTTATTGGGCAGGAGAAAAAGCAAATACATGTTCTTAACTATTAGATCTATTATATTTAAAGAGAAATAGAAAACAATGATAAAAAATATAATGATATAGAAAAAAAAACCTTTGAACTTTTTTTTTTTAACTATAACCAAGTTGTATAGAAAAATATACCCTCAACATTCCAAGAACATATAAATCATGCTAAATAAAAAATTCTTGTGCCATGGATATAGGTATTCATGATACTTACGGATAACATTCCAAGAACATATAAATCATGCTAAATCAAAAATTCTTGTGCCATGGATCTAGGTAAATCTTGCCATGGATCTAGGTATTCATGATACTTACGGATAAGAAGAAAATAGTTATGAACAATGTGAATATGGGAAGTAGAAATAGAAAGCAAAGGACACTATTATACTATGGACTATTTTATGTAAAGATCACAATCATTTTCCATATATAAAAATGTAGAACAATCAAAATAAATAAAATTTCAATCATTTTTTATATAAAAAAGGTAGAACAATCAAAATAAAAATAAAGCAAAATAAAGAAATTTAGATTGATATTAAAGATTAAGATATAATAGAAAATGTTTTTATGTTCAACATTTATTAATTGATATTAAAGATTAAGATATAATAGAAAATGTTTTCATGTTTAATATTTATTTTCATTTTTATTATAAGAAAAATTAATAAGTAAGAAGAAAGATATTTAGGTAATCAAAATTTATTAAAGATTAAGATATAATAGCAAATGAAGACAAACAATAGATTAAGATATAATAAAAAATGTTTTCATGTTTAACATTTATTTTTATTTTTATTTTTATTTTTATTATAAGAAAAATTGATAAGTAAGAAGAGAGGAATTTAGGTAATCAAAATCTAAATAAAAGTTTTTTTTTCTTAAGGTGTAATCACAATATTTTTCTAATAAAATTTAATTTTTTTTTTTTTAAAGATGAGAGATGAAATCAAATCATGAACTTATTTAAGTAATAAAGGTTAACTATTGGTAAATTATGGGATAGTAAAATTGATTAAAAAGGAGGGTTTTATATATACTGAAAGGAATCTTTAAAATAGAAAACCTATCACAAAATGTAAGAGGGTTTAATTTGCATTGTAAAAAGGTTAAATTGAGTGCAAGAGCATTCATGAAAATGATAAGTATTGAGGAAATTGTTCGGAAGGATATTATAACAAATATGTTACTTATATTAGGTGAAATTGTGACAAAAGGAAAATAATGGGTCCATGATATTTTAGGTGAACATAAAGTTGCAGTTCACTAAGAGTTTAGGAGCACATGATTTAGATGCATATAAAAAAATCACATAACAAAGAAATGAATAAGACATAGTAAGCACAATAAATGATCATGACATTAAATGTTTCTATGGAAGATGAATAGTTATGCATGGAAGGTGAAGTTTCATGTGCATGATCATTACGATAGTTGATAAATGGTTGAGGAAAAAAAGGTGATGTCTCAATTTAAGATCAAGGTTGATGAGAGTATACAACAAAGGGGTGTTGTAGTTTACACTTCCATTTTCAATCCCTTGTTATAGGGAAGGCCTCATATGACATGATTTCCAAGGGATAAGGGAATGCAAGGCTCAAGGAATATGACAAACACAATAATGATGTGATCCATTCATCTAATTATCCATCTACTTAACAAATTGTTCACTCTATATTTTTTCTACAACTAGAATGTACTGCACTCATTCATAAAATAGAAATCACAACTAAGTAATGGAAATTAAACCATGTTGAGCATATGCAACATAACCTAAATAAGTGAAGTCATCCATATATATTTCATAAACTGGAAAATACTAAAAGGGATAGCTAATTATATTAATCTTAATCACAAGATATTTCATAGTTACAATATAGAAACTTTCTAGCATTAGGCCACAACCATAAACCATGCAACAATAGTAATAACAATAATAATAACATCCACAACTCTAACAATTGAAATAGTAAAATCCTCAAGAAACAACAATAGACAAGCTCAAAATAGGATAAATCCTTTTGATTTATTAGTGTGTACATTATATGCAATAATTTCTAGACATTTAATTATTGACTAAGAGCTTCATAGACTTCGAGGTGCAACCACAAGAAATGTAGGATTAAAGCTCTAATCTATCCTATGCACAAAATAGTGGAAAGAGATAACACTAAGGATTATAACTTGTCACTCAACTATGGGACTCTAATGCTTATCGAATTTTGAACCACAATCTTTCATTGCCAATAGACAATGTTCATGTGGTTTTGCTTATATAGCTTATTGGGTCTTGGGACTTTAGAGGTGTTAATCTTGTAGTGAACTAAACATAAAATCAAATTCGGAATTTAAATGCAAACTATGGGAAAAGGAAATAAACACTAAGGATTCGTCATTGGGACATAATAATAACTCAATGTTATAAAAGGATTCGATCAAAGTCTTTCATGTATGCATGTTTCTGTGATTAATTATGAGTAGCTAACTTGAGTTTTTGTCCTTCAATGGATTCTTGTAGTGGTTGCGGGAAATTAAATCAAAGAAATGTAAAGGTAAAGTAAATCAAAATCAATCAAGCATTGAACTCACAAATAAAGGCAATCAAGCTTGAAACTTAGAAATTGTTCACCAATGAGTGCACCAAGAAGAATGGAATAATGATGGAATCAAGAGATGAAGAATGAAACACATAAGAAACAATGAACTTGGAAATAATAAATACTTAAAAAATTGCACAATAGAACTCCAAGAATGTTTGAGGTAGAAAACAATAAGGAAAGGAATGAGGAAATGAAGTAATGGGAACTGGCTTCCTCTCTGTGCATTTAGATGAACAATTTAAGAACGACATTTTACACAAAGAGAATTAATGAATCAATGAGGGATTAACTTCTACAACTATACTTTATGCCATATTTTTTTGATGTAATTTGGGTGCGATATTTGATAGAAGATAAATATTTATTGATGGAATGGATCAATGGGGGTTTGTAGAAGGAGAAGGAGGTTTTGGGTTTTATTTAATTATGATTCAATAATACACACACACACACACACATACACATATAACAAATATTTAAAATACATAAACAATTTGTTTTATTGTTCTCTGAAATGCATATGGCCAGTGTTTAGATGTGGTCATGATTGGACAAAATGGAGGCATGAGATCATGGATGAATTCATGGGAAATCAATGAAAGTTGAGGGTAGTTTGGATCGTGATGGAATATAGTGATAGTAAGGCGAATTGAAGTTGTAATGAGTTGGGAATAATGAATATGGGATGCAGAATTTAAAGGGTGGACTATCTTGGTGGAGAGGTTACCAATCTTAAACAAATGTGGAGATGGATCGTGGCTTCCAAAGGTATGTTGGCCCTTGACCAAGTTTTGAGGATCCTTGGTCAGGTTTGACCTATTTTGGGACTTCGACAGGCTGTCGAAGGCGGAGCGCAAGTTGAAGAGGAGATTGCAGGATCTCGGCCCCTTTTTAGGGATTTTTGGGTTTTGGACTTATGTAACAGGTATGAGGATGTCAGCGCATGGGTTTACCCATGTTTAGGCCCATTTTGTAATGTATTAATAGATGTCTAGGAAATATAAGAAGAGACACGAAGGATGATATAGACATATGTGTGATGATGTGCTAAGTGCAAGTGATAATGTATATGCTTTGTGCATAATGTGTGAAGCTTGCAAGGATAAGTGAAAGTGACTGTAAGAGATTGTGTAAAGGTTTTTTGATGTAACCTAGCTCGAAGAAGGACGATCTGGCTGAGTGCACGTAGATCTCATATCCTATGCGGAGTAGGATCTTGTGGCTATGTGCATGTAGACGGTTGATTGAAGATAATAAAGAGAAGAGGATTTGGCGAACGTAGCCCCAGGCTAGGGTTGAACTATGTATATCCTTTGTTATGGTTTCTTTGTGCATTGTGATTATTTTATTGTCCATATGGTTAATGCTTAGTATAGTAATGTATGCTTAGATGGACATGATATGATAGCTTAGTGCTTAGTGATATGAATGAATGCTAGATCTGATCTATCCCTCCATGATAGGTGCTTAAATGTGTTAGACCTAGTTGAATAATGCATTGTTATGTAATTAGGGTTTTGTCTGCGAAGTAAGTACATGCTAGATACTAATGAAGGATAATTGCTAAGTGCTTTGCTAGAGTATTGTAACCACAAATCTGTGTCCTAACTAAGGTTGCAGACACCAGAGTCCTGTAACCACCTCTGGCTCTGCCTCAGGAGAGACTTCATCTGCATCGCGGGTGTTGCCGAAAGGGTCAGTATTTAGGGTTTTTTTGGTACTATGTTTAAGCATTGAACCCTAGGTCTACCCCTGTGCCAACAAATGGTTTCATTGCTATGACCTGAAACTGTGATTGTCGGGAACTAAGGAAAAGAAAGAAATCTTTGTGCGTAGATCTTCTGCTTGACTTGTGAAACTCTATGCTAAGAAAGGAAGAAAATTTGAAGAAAAGAGGTCATATCTGAACGCTTTATGCTTTGAAAGAGGTAAGAACAATGAAAATTTTTGAGGCAGAATTAACCAAAGAAAAGTGACTTGGGACGAGTCACAAGTGAGTGTTGGGGCCTTGTTGGCCCTTAACCAAGTTTTGAGGATCCTTGGTTAGTTTTAACCTATTTTGGGACTTCGATAGGCTGTCAAAGGAGAAGCGCAAGTAGAAGCAGAGATCGCAGGATCTCGGCCCCGTTTTAGGTATTTTTGGGTTTTGGGCTTATGTAACAAGTATGGAGATGTCGGCCCATGGGTTTACCCATGTTTAGGCCCATTTTGTAATGTATAAATAGATGTCTAGGAAATGTAAGAAGAGACATGAAAGACGATATAGACATCTGTGTGATGATGTGTTAAGTGCAAGTGATAGTGTACATTCTTTGTGCATACTGTGTGAAGCTTGCAAGGCTAAGTGCAAGTGACTGTAAGAGATTGTGTAAAGGTTTTTTGTTGTAACCTAGCTCGGGGAAGGAGGATCCGGCTGAGTGCGTGTGGATCTCCTGTCCTATGTGGAGTAGGATCTTGTAGACGATTGACTGAAGATAATAAAGAGAAGAAGAGTTGGTTGACATATCCCTAGAACAAGAGTTCGTGGACATATCCCCACGATGGGGGTGAACCATGTATATCCTATGTTATGGTTTCTTTGTGTATTGTGATTATTTTATTGTTCATATGGTTAATGCTTAGTATAGTAATGTATGCTTATATGGACATGATATGAGAGCTTAGTGATATAAATGAATGCTACATCTGATCTATCCCTCCATGCTAGGTGCATAAATGTGTTAGATCTATTTGAATAATGTGTTGCTCTGTAATTAGGGTTTTGTCTGCGAAGTAAGTACAAGCTAGATATTAATGAAGGAAAATTTCTAAGTGCTTTGTTAGAGTAATGTAACCACAGATTTGCATCCCAGATAAGGCTTTAGACACTGAAGTATTGCAGCCACCCCTGACTCTACCTCGGGTGAGACTTCATCTACTTCGCATGTGTTGTTGAAAGGGCCAGTAGTTAGGGTTTTGTTGGTGCATTGTTAAAGCATTGAACCCTGTGTATACCCCTGTGCCAACAAATGGTTCTATTATTAGGACCTAAAACTGTGATTGTTAAGAACTTAGGAAAAGAAAGAAATCTTTGTGTGTAGATCTATTGCTTGACTTACGAAGCTCCGTGCTAAGAAAGGAAGCAGATCTGAAGAAAAGAGGTCAGATATGAACGCTTTTTGCTTTGAAAGAGGTAAGAACAGTGAAAAATTTTAAGATTTGAAAGCTTTTTTCTCTGAGAAAGGTAAGATAAGTGGAAATTTTTGTCCTAAAAGTATTGATCTAGGTATATTTGATAAATTTTGTCCTAGTATGAAAACTAGGGTATAGTGAGAAGAAATAAGATTTGATATAAGTAGATCTGATGAAAGATATGTTATTCCTATGCATAGAAAGAATGTTTGGACTAACAAATGGATGCAGGATCCTAGGAAGAATTTTTTGCAGGTTAACTACTGTGACCCTAGTGCACAGTACAGAAAACGTTGGGGATAATTTAAGAGAAAGAGATTATTAACTCTTTGTTGCAGTTGCATAAGACCAGGACATCTTGCTAAGGATTTCCCTGATAGAAGACCTAGTTGTCTCTGATGTAAAGCTACGAGTTTCATGAAGTTTTGGATTTCCCTAGAATAATTGCTAAGTTTGAAAGAATGAATATGAGACTAGAAAACCCCGAGGAAGGCCAAGAAACGAAGACCATGGTAGAACCCCAAAAAGAATCAGAGACTATATTACTACGAATGAAGGAAACACTGAATGATCATAGAAATATCAACTTATCATATATCTTTAAAGAAAAAGATCTTATAGAAGCAAGAATAGGAGACTTCAAAATAGACTGTGTTATAGATGATGAAACACAGGTGAATGTCATGATAGAAAATACTTGGGAAATTTTGGGAAGGCCTACTATGGTTCCTTCATTGGGAGCAATAGGATTCTTTAGAGGAAAACTGATAACCCTATGTGGAAGACTTACCCAGACCTCTATGCATGCTCATGGAACTTTGTTAGAGGAATAATTTGAGGTTGTTATATTTGTTGAGGATAGCACCCCATTTGCTATGTTATTGGGAAAACCCTGGATATATCAGATTCAGAGAAAAGAAGAAGAGGCCCTATAATAGAAAAAGAAATAATTAAAATATTTCATAACTGGGAGAATAGCACACTTGATAGAAGAAAAGGAGGACAATTCAAAGAAAATTAGGACCATAGACCGAGTTGTCAAAGCTGAAAAAATGCAGGAAGACTCGAAGAACCTATCCATATAGAAAAGTAGAGCACCTACCCCAGACAGAAAAGAAGTATTACCCTTGAACCCTATGATGGAATCTCATCAGTGTGAATTTACTATGTTGAGTACAGATAAGAATCAAAATGGAAAGAGAAATACCAAGATGCAGATCAAACGGAAGAAAGATAGAAAGCTCAGTAAGAAGAGAGCAAAGCTAGAAAAGTTGCAGGAGGTTCTGGAGGAGACTTCCCAGAAGGTAGGTTTGTAAAACTGGAACTTCGTCAGGATATCAGAATAGCGCCAAGTGGCACTTCAACATGGTGGAGCGATATGACCTTTGGAAGCATTATGACCATTAGACTGATGCCCCGAATGATTAGAACAATAGTTATGGAAAGAAACCTCACCATCGGGTCATTGGGACCATGTCGTAATGGACACAACTGCATTGATGAAGGATTCTTGTTAGAAAAATAGGACCGCGGAGCAATAAAATAAAATAAATGTAGAAACAAAACACAGAAGACACACAATACAAGAGAGACACGGATTTACGTGGTTCACCCAGTATGGGCTACGTCCACCAGAGAAATTGTCAGGTCCTTCCTTTATTATTATCCAGCAAATCAAGGGATACAACCTATAGAAAAACCCATTGTAACTTCCTCTTCTTTCTCTCACAGTGTCCTCTCTCATAATACAATATTCACCACCACCCATAGCCATGATACATTTCCCTCATAAAAGAGGGTTGCCTTCTAGGGCAAAAAACCCTAACATATTTTCTACTGTTAGATCTGCGACCTTATAATGAACGGTCCAGATTTACAATGAAATTACAATATACTTTTACAAGGCAATTTTTTCTTCGGGGGCTTCGCCCCTGAACCCCTGCTGGGGGGCCGCTTGCCCCTAGACCCCCCAGCCGGGGGGATAGGCCCCCCAGACCCCGCAGAGGGGGTACCCCCCCTCTGCACTCCCTTGCATGGAAGAGTGTACATACTTCTGGGGTGTAAATACTTCATGGGGTATAAACACAGCTGAAAGTAAAAGACCTGTAAATCAACAAGATAATTAGGTTCCACAACCAACAATCTCCCACTTGGAGACTGATCTCAACAACTCCACCGCTATTGTATATGTTGGACTCTAAACCTTCCTAGACCTAGCAAATTTCTCATTTTCATCTTCATTCTTGAAGACCAACTGAAACTGAGAAAGAACTCAGTTTCTCCCTGGTTACTCCCTTTGTTAACATGTCTGCAGGATTATGGCTAGTGTGTATCTTTTCTAGCTTCAATTGTCCATCTTCCAAGGCGGATCATATGAAGTGGTACCTCAACTGTATATGCTTAGTATTTGAATGGAAGGTTGAGTTCTTTTCAAGGTGAATGGCACTCTGACTGTCACAGTACAACTTGTTGTTCTCCTGCTTCTTTCCCAATTCCTCCATAAACCTTTGTAACCAAATCATCT
>JZKD02S0195846.1:371514-400726 GCA_000966675.3 Picea glauca | reverse complement strand
TATATATATATATATATATATATATAACCAGCCTAGATCCATCTTAACTCTTGATCTATCATGCATTGAGAGAGATTAAATCCCCTGACTTGCAAACCATTACTCAAGTTTTGAGTTTAGAGAACCAAAATAGATTCATTTTAACTCGGATTTATCATGCTAAGAGAAGGATTCAATCCCTTGTGGTGGACCCTAAGGGATTTAATGGTTAAAACATTTGAATGGTTGACTAGTAAGTATGAGGAAAATGTGTAATTCCTTTTGTGGTCCTGTGTTTGGCTAATTACGATTTTTTTTTGTAGAGTGTTAGGCGTACACGGTGTTATGAACATAAAATAATCTGAAGGTTGCGTTGCATAAGACAACAATGCAGGACATTTTATTTTTTAATTTAAAATTAATAAGTGATATATAAATTTATTTCTTTTCAACAATATGTGGTAATGAATATATCCTCTTTATACCAGAATTAAAATATCTAAAACTAAATAAAAAGACTTTATATGGTTTATGAAGATTAAATTTATTTTATTGGTAAAGTTTATAGACATAAACCTTTTCCTCACCCAATCTGGTAGGGTGAGAGAGGAGGTTGTCCTTCCCCGATATTGGTCGAAAGATATAAATCTGGAGATGAAGAAAAACAAGGATTGAAACGAGATGTCCTTCTTTCGCTCTTGTCCCTAACAGGTGCTGGAGAGAGTTTGATTTTGTTATCCTCATCAATTCACTCGAACAAATGACAAGTTTTTACTGAATAGGAGAGGAAACAAATACATGTTCTTAACTATTAGATTTATTATATTTAAAGAAAAATGAGAAAATAATGATAAAACAATAATGATATAAAAAAATAAAATAAAAAACTTTTAACTTTTTTTTTTTAAACTATAACCCATGGTTATATAGAAAAATATACCCTCAACATTCCAAGAACATATAAATCATGCTGAATCAGAAATTCTTGTGCCATGGATCAAGGTAAATCTTGCCATGGATCTAGGTATTCATGATACTTACGGATAAGAAGAAAATAGTTATGAACAATGTGAATATGGGAAGTAGAAATACAAAGCAAAGGACATTTTTATATGGACTGTTTTATGTAAAGATCACAATCATTTTCCATATATAAAAATGTAGAACAATCAAAATAAATAAATTTCAATCATTTTTCATATAAAAATGTAGAACAATCAAAATAAAGAAATTTCAATTGATATTAAAGATTAAGATATAATAGAAAATGTTTTTATGTTCAACATTTATTAATTGATATTAAAGATTAAGATATAACATAGAATGTTTTTATGTTCAACATTTATTTTTATTTTTATTATAAAAAAAATTAATAACTAAGAAGAGAGATATTTAGGTAATCAAAATCTATTAAAGATTAAGATATAATAGAAAATGAAGACAAATAATAAATTAAGATATAATATAAAATGTTTTCATGTTCAATATTTATAAATTGATATTAAAGATTAAGTTATAATAGAAAATGTTTTCATGTTCAACATTTATTTTCATTTTTATTATAAGAAAAATTAATAAGTAAGAATTGAGACATTTAGATAATCAAAATCTAGATAAAAGTTTATTTTCATTTTTATTATAAGAAAAATTAATAAGTAAGAATTGAGACATTTAGATAATCAAAATCTAGATAAAAGTTTTTGTTTTTTTAAGTGTAATCACAATATTTTTCTAATAAAAATTAATTTAAGTTTTTTTTTTTTTTTAAGATGAGGGAGGAAATCAAATCATGAACTTATTTAAACAATAAAGGTTAACTATTGGTAAATTATGGGATAGTAAAATCGATTAAAAAGAGGCTTTTATATATACTAAAAGGAATCTTTAAAATAGAAAATTTATCACAAAATGTAAGAGGGTTTAATTTCCATTGTAAAAAGGTTAAATTGAGTGCAAGAGCATTCATGAAAATGATAAGTATTAAGGAAATTGTTAAGAAGGATATTACAAAAAATATGTTACTTATATTAGGTGAAATTGTGACAAAAGGAAAATAATGGGTCCATGATATTTTAGGTGAACATAAAGTTTCAGTTCACTAAGAGTTTAGGAGCACATGATTTAGATGCATATAAAAAAATCACATAACAAAGAAATGAATAAGACATAGTAAGCACAATAAATTATCATGACATCAAATGTTCCTATGGAAGATGAATAGTTATGCATGGAAGGTGAAGTTTCATGTGCATGATCATTACGATAGTTGATAAATGGTTGAGGAAAAAAAGGTGATGTCTAAATTTAAGATCAAGGTTGATGAGAGTATACAACAAAGGGGTGTTGTAGTCTACACTTCCATTTTCAATCCCTTGTTATAGGGAAGGCCTCATATGACATGATTTCCAAGGGATAAGGGAATGCAAGGCTCAAGGAATATGACAAACACAATAATGATGTGATCCATTCATCTAATTATCCATCTACTTAACGAATTGTTCACTCTATATTTTTTCTACAACTAGAATTCATTGCACTCATTCATAAAATAGAAATCACAACTAAGTAATGGAAATTAAACCATGTTGAGCATATGCAACATAACCTAAATATGTGAAGTCATCCATATATATAGAATAAACTGGAAAATACTAAAAGGGATACCTAATTATATTAATCTTAATCACGAGATATCTCATAGTTACAATTTAGAAACTTTCTAGCATCAGGCCACAACCATAAACCACGCAACAATAGTAATAACAATAATAATAACATCCACAACTCTAACAATTGCAATAGTAAAATCCTCAAGAAACAACAATAGACAAGCTCAAAATAGGATAAATCCTTTTGATTTACTGTTGTGCAAATTATATGCAATAATTTCCAGACATTTAATTATTGACCGGGAGCTTCGTAGACTTCATGGTGCAAGCACAAGAAATGTAGGATTAAAGATTTAATCTATCCTATGCACAAAATAGTGTAAAGAGATAACACTAAGGATTATAACTTGTCACTCGACTATGGGACTCTAATGCTTATCGAATTCTAAACCACAATCTTTCATTGCCAATAGACAATGTTCATGTGGTTTTGCATATATAGCTTATTGGGTCTTGGGACTTTAGAGGTTTTAATCTTGTAGTGAACTAAACATAAAATCAACTTCGGAATTTAAATGCAAACTATGGGAAAAGGAAATAAACACTAAGGATTCATCATTGGGACATAAGAATAACTCAATGTTATAAAAGGATTCAATCAAAGTCTTTCATTTATGCATGTTTCTATGATTAATTATGAGTAGATAACTTGAGTTTTTGTCCTTCAATGGATTCTTGTAGTGGTTGCGGGAAATTAAATCAAAGCAATGTAAAGGTAAAGTAAATCAAAATCAATCAACCATTGAACTCACAAATAAAGGCAATCAAGCTTGAAACTCAGAAATTGTTCACCAATGAGTGCACCAAGCACAATGGAATAATGATGGAATCAAGAGATGGAGAATGAAACATATACGAAACAATGAACTTGGAAATAATAAATACTTAAACAATTGCACAATAGAACTCCAAGAATGTTCGAGGTAGAAAACAATAAGGAAAGGAATGAGGAAATGAAGTAATGGGAACTGGCTTCCTCTCTGTACATTTAGATGAACAATTTAAGAACGACATTTTACACAAAGAGAATTAATGAATCAATGAGGGATTAACTTCTACAACTATACTTTATGCCATAATTTTGTGATGTAATTTGGGTGCAATATTTGACAGAAGATAAATATTTATTGATGGAATGGATCAATGGGGGTTTGTAGAAGGAGAAGGAGGTTTTGGGTTTTATTTAATTGTGATTCAATAATACACACACACACACACATACATATATAACAAATATTTAAAATACATAAACAATTTGTTTTATTGTTCTCTGAAATGCATATGACCAGTGTTTAGATGTGGTCATGATTGGACAAATTGGAGGCATGAGATCATCGATGAATGCATGGGAAATCAATGAAAGTTGAGGGTAGTTTGGATCGTGATGGAATATAGTGATAGTAAGGAGAATTGAAGTTGTAATGAGTTGGGAATAATGAATATGGGATGTAGAATTTAAAGGGTGGACTATCTTGGTGGAGAGGGTACCAATCTGAAACAAATTTGGAGATGGATCGTGGCTTCCAAAGGTATGTTGGCCCTTGACCAAGTTTTGAGGATCCTTGGTCAGGTTTGACCTATTTTGGGACTTCGACAAGGTGTCGAAGGCAGAGCGCAAGTCAAAGCGGAGATCACGGGATCTCGACCCCTTTTTAGGGATTTTTGGGTTTTGGACTTATGTAACGGGTATGGGGATGTCGGTCCATGGGTTTACTTATGTTTAGGCCCATTTTGTAATGTATAAATAGATTTCTACAAAATATAAGAAGAGACACAAAGGAAGATATAGAAATATGTGTGATGATGTGCTAAGTGCAAGTGATAGTGTACATGCTTTGTTCATAATGTGTGAAGCTTGCAAGGCTAAGTGCAAGTGATTGTAAGAGATTATGTAAAGGTTTTGTGATGTAACCTAGCTCGAGGAAGGATGATCTGGCTGAGTGCATGCAGATCTCCTGTCCTATGCAGAGTAGGATCTTGTGGCTATGTGCATGTAGACAATTGACTGAAGATAATAAAGAGAAGAAGAGTTGGTGGATGTAGCCCTAGGCTGGGGTTGAACTATGTATATCCTGTGTTATGGTTGCTTTGTTCATTGTGATTATTTTATTGTTCATATAGTTAATGCTTAGTATAGTGATGTATGCTTAGATGGACATGATATGATAGCTTAGTGCTTATTGATATGACTAAATGCTAGATCTGATCTATCCCTCCATGATAGGTGCTTAAATGTGTTAGATCTAGTTGAATAATGCATTGCTCTGTAATTAGGGTTTTATCTGCGAAGTAAGTACATGATAGATACTAATGAAGGATAATTGCTAAGTGCTTTGTTAGAGTATTGTAACCACAGATATGTGTCCCGGCTAAGGTTGCAGACACCTGAGTCCTGCAAGCACCCCTAGCTCTGCCTCAGGTGAAACTTCATCTGCTTCACAGGTGTTGCTGAAAGGGCTGGTAGTTAGGGTTTTGTTGGTGCAATGTTAAAGCGTTGAACCCTGGGTCTACCCCTGTGCCAACAAATGGTTACGTTGTCGTGACCTAAAACTGTGATTGTTGGGAACTAAGGAAAGGAAAGAAATATTTGTGCGTAGATCTTCTGCTTGACTTGTGAAGCTTCGTGCTAAGAAATGAAGCAAATATGAAAAAAAGAGGTCAGATCTGAATGCTTTATGCTCTGAAAGAGGTAAGAATGGTGAAATTTTTTTAGGAATAATTAACCAAATAAAAGTGACTTGGGATGAGTCACAAGTCAGTGTTGGGGGCCTGTTGGTCCTTGACCAAGTTTTGAGGATCGTTGGTCAGGTTTGACCTATTTTGGGACTTCAATGGGTTGTCGAAGGCAAAGAGCAAATAGAAGCGAAGATCGCGGGATCTCGGCCCCGTTTTAGGTATTTTGGGGTTTTGGGCTTATGTAATGGGTATGGCGATGTCAGCCCATGGGTTTACCTATGTTTAGACTCATTTTTTAATGTATAAATAGATGTCTAGGAAATGTAAGAAGAGATAAGAAGGACAATATAGACATCTGTGTGATGATGTGCTAAGTGCAAGTGATAGTGTACATGCTTTATGAATACTGTGTGAAGCTTGCAAGGCTAAGTGCAAGTGACTGTAAGAGATTGTGTAAAGGTTTTTTGTTGTAACCTATCTCAGGGAAGGAGGATCCAGCTGAGTGCACGTGGATCTCCTATCCTATGCGAAGTAGGATCTTGTAGACGATTGACTGAAGATAATAAAGAGAAGAAGAGTTGGTGGACATATCCCCAGAAGAAGAGTTGGTGGACATATCCCCATGATGGGGGTGAACAACGTATATCCTTTGTTATGGTTTCTTTGTGCATTGTGATTATTTTATTGTTCATATGGTTAATGCTTAGTATAGTAATGTATGCTTAGATGGACATGATATGATAGCTTAGTTCTTAGTGATATAAATGAATGTTACATATGATCTATCCCTCCATGCTAGGTGCTTAAATTTGTTAGATCTAGTTGAATACTGCATTTTTATGTAATTAGGGTTTTGTCTACGAAGTAAGTACATGCTAGATATTAATGAAGGATAATTTCCAAGTGCTTTGTTAGAGTAATGTAACCACAGATCATCCCAGATAAGGTTTTAGACACCGAAGTACTGCAACCACCCCTGCCTCTACCTCGGGTGAGACTTCATCTACTTTGCAGGTGTTGTCAAAAGGGGTAGTAGTAAGGGTTTTGTTGGTGCATTGTTAAAGCATTGAACCCTAGGTCTACCCGTGTGCCAATAAATGGTTCCGTTATCGGGACCTGAAACTGTGATTGTTGAGAACTTAGGAAAAGAAAGAAATCTTTGTGCATAGATCTATTGCTTGACTTGCGAAGCTCCATGCTAAGAAAGGAAGCATATCTAAAAAAAAGAGGTCAGATATGAATGCTTTGTGCTTTGAAAGAGGTAAGAACAGTGAAAATTTTTAAGATTTGAAAGATCTTTTCTCTGAGAAAGGTAAGATAAGTGGAAAATTTTGTCTTAAAAGTATTGATCTAGGTATATTTGATAAATTTTGTCCTAGTATGAAAACTAGGGTACAGTGAGAAAAAATAATATTTGATATGAGTAGATCTGATGAAAGATATGTTATTCCTATGCATAGAAAGAATGTTTGGACTAACAAATGGATGCAGGATCCTAGGAAGAATTTTTTGCGGGTTAATTACTGTGACCCTAGTGCACAGTACATAAAAGGTTGGGGATCATTTAAGAGAAAGAGAGTATTAACTCTTTGTTACAGTTGCATAAGACTGCCCCATCTTGCTAAGGATTTCCCTAATAGAAGACCTAGTTGTCTTTGTTGTAAATCTACGAACCATGAAGTTTTGGATTGCCCTAGAATGATTGCTAAGTTTGAAAGAATGAATATGAGACCAGAAAAACCTGAGGAAGGCCAAGAAACTAAGACCATGGTAGAACCCCAGAAAGAATCAAAGACTATATTACTACGAATGAAGGAAACACTGAATGATCACAGAAATATCAACATATCGGAGATCTTCAAAGAAAAAGAACTTATACAAGCAAGAATAGGAGACTTCAACATAGACTATGTTCTAGATGACGAAACACAGGTGAATGTCATGACAAAAAATACTTGGGAAATTTTGGGAAGGCCTGCTACAGTTCCTTCATTGGGAGGAATAGGATTCTTTAGAAGAAAATTTATAACCCTATGTGGAAGACTTAACCAGACCTCTATACGTGCTCACGGAACTTTGATAGAGGAAGAATTTGAGGTTGTTAAATTCATTGAGGACAACACCCCATTTGCTATGTTATTGGGAAAACCCTGGATTGAGAGAGATCAGATTCGGAGAAAAGAAGAAGAGGCCCTATAACAGAAAAAGAAAGAATTAAAATATTTCATAACTAGGAGAATAATGCACTTGATAGAAGAACAAGAGGATAAGTCGAAGCAAATTAGGACCAGAGACCGAGTTGTCAAAGCTGAAAAAACACAGGAAGACTCGAAGAACCTATCCATACACGAAAGTAGAGCACCTACCCCAGACAGAAAATAAGTATTACCCTTGAACCCTATGACAGAATCTCATCAGCACAAAGTTACTATGTTGAGTACAGATAAGAATCAAAATGGAAAGAGAAATACCAAGATGCAAATCAAAGGGAAGAAAGATAGAAAGTTCAGTAAGAAGAGATCAAAGCTAGAAAATTTGCAGGAGGTTTTGGAGGAGTCTTCCCAGAAGGTAGGTTTGAAAAACTGGAACTTCGTTAGGATATCAGAACAGCGCCAAGTGGCACTTCACCATGGCAGAGAGATATGACCTTTGGAAGCATTATGACCATTAGACCGACACCCTGAACGGTTAGAACAACAGTTATGCCCAGAAAGCTCGCCATCGGGCCGTTGGGACCGCGCCGTAATGGACACAAATGCATTGATGAAGGCTTCTCACCTGTTGGAGAGATTTGTTACATAGATGTCTACTTATTCCGTCGACTATTGCATTGAGAATACTTTTGTATATTGTATCCATGCCAATGAGAGAACTCATTTCTACCACGCTGTGTTTACTAAGATCGAAACATGTTCTATTACACTGAGCATTCATTCATTGACCTGAGTTATCCGATCTTGAGTGTGCATTTCGGATGAATTCAACGCCATATAGAAGCATGTAGAAGAAGACTTAATCGATTTAATGGATGAAAAATTAATGTCTGTAGGGATTCAAGCTTCATCGACGAGAGGAGTGCAAGCCTCTTCGTCGACTGCTCACAGATCTGGACCATCCTGAGCTGTAGCCAAGAAAAGAACCAAGCATCAAGATGACTTGGCGAATGCGAAGTTGATCCCATCTATCTTGCCCGACTACATCCCACCCCTGGATGGCACGGTGAGTCGTGACAGTGTCCCAAGGGACTTCAATTACACCCTGGTTACTATGTACCTCTCGAAGGGGATATGTGTAGTTCGAACCCAGCTAGAGAAGATCATGACATTAAAATTCAGTGACTTCAACCTAGGGGATCGCAAGAACCACAGTATTCTTTGTCCTCACAGGTACTTGACTAGGATGAAGGGTAAGAACTCGAGGATAATCCCCCAACCATGGAATATGAACCTCGTGCAGTCCACTATCTTGAACGTGATGAAGATACCACATTTTGGAAGGCACCAGGAAGTTAACCCGTGTGTTAAGCTCCTACTGTCGTGCTACCATGGCAGCTATCTGTGGCTAGACAGGTGCATCACCGTTGACCCAATGTTGATCCATAGGATCACTAGATTGATAATGTAGGGACCAGACCCGCAAGAATTCTACCCATGAAAGGTTGCATATAATGCCCTGGCATAGAGGATTAAGGATACCTGTGGCGATGTAGAGAAGGGGATGTGAGGCTACAAGGTAGCCTCCATCCAGAATGGTGTAGTGTGCCTAGCCTACCAGCTAATTGCAGGGAAGTTAGTGAGAAAGAACAGACCTACACAGGTCACAAGGTTCATTGTTGACCTCGCTGGAAAATGTGTAGAAGGACTAGAGATGAATTGGGAAAAGTACTTAGTCAACTAGTTAGAATTGGATTTTCGCAAAGCTCAAGATCAGGGCTATGAGTTCCACTTTAGTTGGTTCTTGATCCTCATCACGTTTACATCTTGAGAGATGTGGTAAGGTGCGACCTTCCTTGACAATGATTTGTTCGAGCCGCTCGCTGTGAAGTTCACCACGCTCTGGTATTCGAGTGATATGGAAAAACAACGACAGTCGAACGTAGTATCCCATAACTACTATCTCCAGTTAAAGAGGGGTATTGAAGTTGTCCCTCATATGATGTTGAACACCCTACACTGGTTCATGCCCCTTATGAAGTTTCGCGCAGATTGACATTTTACTTATATCACTACGCGTGCAGATGAGAATAAAGAAGAACTTTAGTCATACTATAATCTCATAGAGGAAGACTTAGAAGAGATAACCAAGGACTGGCCTGCAGAACTCATTATCCCTGCTGACCCCATAGAAATATCCAACCCTGAACAAATCGGAATCTTAGAGGCCACTCGCGAAGCACATGATACACCTGGAACTAGAAGAAGGAAGAAGACTGAAGAGGTCCAGCAAATGAGCAGTGCCTCAGAAGAAATCACCTCAGAATCACCGAGACAAGGAGGTGATGACGAAGTAGATAAAGAAGAGACCAATGGAAAAGAATATTAGAAGGAGAAAGGTGAAGTAACACCGCCTAGGGATCCTGTTGATGAGGATTATCCCTCCAAGAAAAGGAAGGTTTCCCCCATGAAACCTACTTCCCGGAAGAAGTCCAAAGCTACTAATACTAAGTTGTAGACTGTACTCAGGCTTGATGACTTCAACTTCATCATTGCAATCGTATCAGACACCTCGTAGGACATTTTTCAAAAAAACGAAGACAAATAAGAATCCATGTATGATAGAATTGTGACAGAGATGAGAGGAGTTCAACAAGCCCATCACACTAGTCGCACAGTGTCCATTGTGCCCCTGCCATCAGAAGAACTAGAGTGATGAGATTGTCCAATTCTAAAGAATAGTTGATGTGACCAAATCTCACCTTCGTCGTTCCCAAGAAGAAAAGAAATGAACCATGGTGTCCCTGAAGAAAGCACAAGAAGCGGTGATAGAGCAATGCAGGATTGCGCAGTAGGAGAATTCTACCCACCAATCAAAATTCAAAGAAGAGAAAGCACAAATCCAACAAGAGAAGGAACAACTACTCGACAAACAGGTTGGAGTAAAATAAGCATTCAGCATAGCACTCCGCTCTGTGACATCCTTAGAGTAAAAATTGGAAGAACCAGTGGAGCATCAAGTAGCGCAGCTTGTTGAAGCCATCCAACAGATTCAACAGAGAGTAACAGATCTAGAGCTACAATCAGTGCCAAGAACACTCCCGGACATGTGGAATCAAAGAGAAGCAATTGCTCGGAGCGCAGATGAGAGAATCAATACCTTATCCATGGAATGTAAACAACTCAGTGATCGTAGTGCACAGACTTATGAATGAATTACTGAGGATCCTGAAATAAAGACACTGGAGTCCCAAATCCAAGAGGTGAAGGAGCAAGAAGCAACGGTATAGACACATTTGAAGCTCTTGTCTACAGTTGAAATAATGAAAAGATCACATGAACATCACATTGTTCAACAACAAGTCCACACCATACAGAGCAAAGTCATGGAAGTGACTCAGAGGCTCCAGCCAGTCTAGGATGTTGCTTGTCAATTGTTTGAGGATATTAAAGGACGACGAGCAGAACTAGATCAAGTAGTCACTACAATCAAGAAACACTTGGAAGGACCGATAAACAAGGCAATTATTCAGCAGTTCGTCGAGCAGGAGGCCTTGGCGCAGCCACAGGTTGAAGAAAATCGATCCAAGCTTGAGTCTTTTGAGGCAGAATTAACCAAAGAAGAATGACTCAGGATGAGTCACAGGTGAGTGTTGGGGGCCTATTGTCCCTTGACCAAGTTTTGAGGATCCTTGGTCAATTTTGACCTATTTTGGGACTTCGACAGGCTGTCGAAGGTGGAGCGCAAGTCAAAGCGGAGATCACGGGATCTCGACCCCTTTTTAGGGTTTTTTGGGTTTTGGGCTTATGTAACGGGTATGGGGATGTCATCCCATGAGTTTACCAATGTTTAGGCCCATTTTGTAATGTATAAATAGATGTCTAGGCAATGTAAGAAGAGTCACGAAGGACGATATAGACATCTGTGTGATGATGTGCTAAGTGAAAGTGATAGTGTACATGCTTTGTGCATACTGTGTGAAGCTTGCAAGGCTAAGTGCAAGTGACTATAAGAGATTGTGTAAAGGTTTTGTGTTGTAACCTAGATTGGGGAAGGACGATATGGCTGAGTGAATGTAGATCTCATATTCTAAGAGGAGTAGGATCTTGTGGCTCTGTGCATGTAGACAATTGACTGAAGATAATAAAGAGAAGAAGAGTTGGTGGACATAGCCAAGGGATGGGGGTGAACCGCGTATATCATGTGTTATGGTTTCTTTGTGCATTGTGATTATTTTATTGTTCATATGGTTAATGCTTAGTATAGTAATGTATACTTAGATGGACATGATATGATAGCTTAGTGCTTAGTGATATGAATGAATGCTAGATCTGATCTGCTTAAATTTGTTATATCTAGTTGAATACTTTGTTGCTCTGTAATTAGGGTTTTGTCTGTGAAGTAAGTACAAGCAAGATACTAATGAAGGATAATTTCTAAGTGCTTTGTTAGAGTATTGTAAACACAGATCTATGTCCCAGCTAAGGTTGCAGACACCAGAGTCCTGCAACCACCCCTGGCTCTACCTCAAGTGAGACTTCATCTTCTTCGTAGGTGTTGCCGAAAGGGTCGGTAGTTAGGGTTTTGTTGGTCCACCGTTGAAGTGTTGAACCCTGGGTCTGCCCCTGTGCCAACAATGTTCAATTGGATTATTACAATAATGTGTGAGCGCTGTCAATATTCACATAATAAAAAAAGAAGGAAATCGATGGTTATTAATAATAAAAACATAGAGGACAAAGGTGTTTATATTATGGTAGTTTCCGGAGGTATTAACCTCCACGTGTAAACTTTGACGAGACTGGAATATTCTGGGAAGCAAGAGAAACCCTAAAACATTGGATAATAACCCTAGAATACAAGTCAGCTCAAGAGAATATTTAATATTGAGTTATTAGCCTCCGGAAGAGAAGTCAGCCTAGTCAAGTGAGATGGAGTGGGGCGCTAGAAATCATTTTTCACTCACTCACTCACAACTGCATAAGGACAAGAAGTGTGTATGACTGGAGGAAAGTTGCAGCTGCAACAATGGTGACCTACTCTCTTGGTTATGGTTTGGACTTTCTGCTGGGTCTCTGGTTATTCCTTCTTGGTGCATTAGCCTTGGAGAAAGGTGTGTTATCTTGTTTGGGTATTAGTTTTCTTCCGAAATTATTCAGTCTATCAAGGTTAAGGTGCTCGGGGGTGGCATGTGTACCTATGGTTGGGTGACAATATTTTTATATTTTCTATTTTTTCTAACAGGTTATGGGCCCACACAATCTTCGGAGGGTCTAACAACTGGAAGATAGATTGGGATGATTTTATCAATTGCAGTTGCAGTTGCAGTCAATTTTTTGTTGTAGCAATGAACCCCTAACCCTCTTGTTGAGGCACCTTAATTTAATAGCTTGACCTAATTCTTGGATAGCCTAGTGTTCCCTATCCTAGCACACCTCTTGGTACTCTTAGCAAGCCAAGGCATCAAGTTTGAGTTTTTTTGGTCAAATTCAAAGGTTGACCAAGTCAACGTCAAAGGTTGACCAAGTCAACATCAAAGGTTTACCAAGTCAAAGAAGTCATCACTTACTCTATGAATTCTAAAAACAAGTTAGAAGGGGATTCTAATTTTAGAGCATGGAAGACAAGGATTGACCTCAGAATAAAGTGTTGGATATCATGAAAGGAAATATCATGGAACCACAGTTTTAAGTAGGAAAAGAGAAGGAACCTCGGAATGTTGTAGTTATGGAGAACTTCAAGGAAAATGACATCAATTTTATGAGAATCATAGTGGACTCTATAAAATACCACTTGATACCCTACATCTCTCATCTTGACTCATCTAAGAAGATGTATGATGCCCTAATTAACCTCTCTTCATTCAGAAATATTGGACAAGTGATGACTATGAAGAATGAGCTCTGTGGCATGAAAATGAATGATTATGATAGCATAACACCATACTTTGTAATAATATATTAGCTAAGAGATCAACTACAATCTATTGAGGAAATCATTTCATAAAAGGAAGTGTAAATATCGTACTTAAAGGTCTTCCCAATACATGGGATGCATTTTCCACAAGCATGAACACAAGAACGAAGTATCCCACATTTGAAGATATTTGGACTTGCTATGAAAAAGAAGAATCAAGGATTAGTGCAAAAGAGAAATCCCAAAAGAAAGATGATGATCAAGCCTTCATAGAAAAGTTTAAGAATTTCAGTAATAAGAAGAAGTTTGGTTCAAGGAAGAAACCAAATCAAGAAAAGGATATGTCAAAAATGAAATGCTTCAACTGTCGAAAATATGGTCACTAGAGGAACCATTGTCCTGAGTTAAAGAAAAGGAAGGAAACACATGAAGCAACAGTTTATGAAGAAAAGGAATCATCAAAGAAAGTCAAGTAGGATGAAGTAGACTTCTTCTTCTAGTTAAGGTAACAATATTCTTTTGTAACATAGTTCTTGTACACACCATGTTTACATAGTTCCTATACATATCGTGTTTATCTATTTCTTAGAAGATAAGATGGTTAGTGAAACAATACCTATGAAAGAATAATAAGATAAGGATTGCTATTATGATGACTACTAGTCAAGTAAAGTACATGAAAAAGATGAAGCACATTGACAATCTTTGGTGACAAATTCATGAGGAATCTATTATATAAGTAACAACTGCTAGATAGGCCAAAATCGGAATCAAACTTGAAGATATCCAGAAGGATTCAGACAAGAAATAAGTCATTAATAAAGAGGAAACTAGAATAAGACTTGTGACACTTTGTAGAAAGCACTAAGGATGCAGACGGAAGCATGGACTCTCTTAGATGGAGGGAGTTGATTGTAGAATTCCCAAAGAAGATCATGCATTCAGGAATGAATTCGGTACTTGGAGGGGGCTAATCTTAAATGATATGATCCATTGAAGAATCTGTGAAGATTAAAAATTATTTGTCCATGTTCCCCATTGGAAATAGAAGCCATGATAAGCAACATGTGTTTAGTTTGACTCTTTTAATAGACTTCTTCGAAAAGAAGCCTTAAGTATCCTTGGTTTTCCATCTACATCTATGTTCCTATGATGAAAGGAAGAAGTTGGAATCTTGGAGATGGAAGGGAATGGAATCTATATAAGACTCCATGGACCCCAAAGTTAAAGAGGAACATGTGGAAGAACATGAAATAAAATCCAAAACAACCAGTTATTATACCAAGAATAATAAGACTATCGGCATGTTTTCAACCCACTAGAAGCAGTCAAGTAGAAGGAATGGAAGGTGTGATGAAGAATAGTGTATGTAATAAATTGTGAAAAAAATGGCTTATGAATGGAAGGATTGATATATACAAGACGAGCTTTGGAAGTAGAGGTTCTCCCAGAAGGAGGGAGAAGACTATGATGACAAATTGTTCCAGTAAACCAGATATACCTATATCTGAGCTATTGTATCTCTTGTAGTATCCATGGATTAAAGTTTACATCATTTGGATGTAAAATATTGCTCTTCCAAATAAAGAAAATTGAGGAAGAAGCTCATGTAGAGCAATCTCAATGTTTTGAGGTATACCAGAAAGAGAACCATGTATGAAAATGGAAGAAGACCTTGTATGGATTCAAGCAACTTTATGCAGAGCATCTCATGTACAACAGAAGCTTGGAGAAAACTTCCTCTGATAGAGAAAGTGAATAAGAATGGTTACTCAGTATTCTGGGATGATGGATTCAAATCCATGGAAAACTCCCATGATGACAGATCTAAATAAGTTGAGAGACTAGGATCCATTAGACTCGTCCCTGTACCAGTAGTTTATTGGCTCTTTGATGTATTTTATGAATACTAGTCCAAATATTTTCTTTGATGTGAACATGTTGAGCCAGTTCTAGATGGAACTCATCCATGCAATTGAATAATTACAAACCATTCCTTGAAATGTCTTCGTGGAACATTTGAGTACAACTGTATGGATTTATCAATTCAAATTGAGTAAGGAGTGTCGATAACGAAAGAAGTGTTTCCTAGATATGTTTCAGTTTGATATTTTCCATGATATCATGGACTAGTAGGAAATATAACTTTGTTGCACTCAACACTACAGGAGTAGAGTATATTGGAGCTTGTGATGATTGTACAGAAGCAATGTGGCTCTGCAAGTTGGTTTCTGGAATATTAATCAGGTGTTGGATTCAACCTTGATATATTGTGATGATTAGATTTGTGTGAATTTTTTAGAGAAACAAGTGTTCCATGACAGGTCAAAGAACATTAATATCAAGTATTATTTTCTATGTGATAAAGTCCATAGAGGAGAAGTCGTTCTCCAACATATCTCCACAGATAAGAAGATAGAATATATTTTTTTAAATCCTCTATCCAAGATGAAAAGTTTGTGTAATTAAGGGACAAAGATGGACTCGTGGACATGACTTAATTATTGGAAAGGGAAGTTATTACTCTCAAGTTCGGAGGGAGGACTGATATGTTATTGATTTATGGATAGTCATTTTCCAATTCAGAAAATGGTCCAGGTTTGGCAGTTCCCTTTCCAGTCTAGAAAGTAGTTCGAGATTTCTTATGAACAGTCATTTTCCAGTTTGGAAAATGGTCCAGATCAGACAGTCATTTTTGTAATGAAAATGGTCCAATAGATTGATGATGTACCATAGACAGTGATTCCCCTTATGGTCAGTGTGGGGGAATTGTCTAAGACAATCATTCTTCTTGGTAGTCAGTCTGAGTAGTGGTCAAGTAGAATGGTCTACCTCAACAGGCAATCATTCTTTTGAAGTTCACAGTTGTGAGCAATTTCAAAGAATGGTTTGCTATGGAGGTTAGTGTAGGACAATAATTTCCTTAGGAAATGGTCCAGACAGTCATTCCCTAGGGTAGACTCATTCTCTCTAGTTTGATTTGTGATTAGTACTGGAGGAATGGCCCAGTTATGTGAATGGTCCAGGTTCAGCAATCAAGGATAGTCATTCCCTAGGGAAGACTCATTATATCAAGGTTGCACTATGATTAGTGTCGGAGGAATGGCCCAGCTAAGTGAATAGTCTAGGTTTAGAAATCAGGGAAAATTATTCTTCTATGCTTTAGAAGAAGAGTCCATATATCCCATGACTGGTGCTTCATTTTCTGAGGGAATATGCTCTTCCATATCTCACAAATGTGAGTGCAAGAATAGCCTATATGACTCAGTTTGTGTCATGATATTGTTTATTCAAGTTGATATCATATGATATGATTGTTGTAGAGATTGTATGCCTTTGGACAGTAGTTGTATGCTACTATGGTGGATGTGATCCATTGCTAGTGAATTTTTGTCACTGGTTAGTAGCAATTTGCTACTAAGATTGGTTGTGTAACACTGGATAGTAGTTGTATACTATTATGAATAGACACAGTTGTGTTCTATTGTATATCATTGTTTTGATTGCCATGGAAACTATCTAGTTGGATGATGATGATGGTGCTCGTGATTTAATCATGAGATAGCATATGTGGTTATGATGATGCTACCATTTTAATGGTTTGTTTGTGCTCAAGACCATTTCCTTTGATACCTCCCTAGCTAGGAGGGAGTCTTGATATTATGGTAGTTGCGGGAGGTATTAACCTCCACATCTAAACTTTGATGAGACTAGAATATTCTGGGAAGCAAGATAAACACTAAAAAAAATTATAATAACCTTAGAAGACAAGGGGGGTCAAGAGAATATTAAATATTGAGTTATTAGCCTCCAAGAAGAGAAGTTGACCTAGTCAAGTGAGATGGAGAATGGCGCTAGAGCTCAATTGTCACTCACTCAATCACAAATTCATAAGGACAAGAAGTGTGCATGACTACAGGACATCTACAGCTACAACAATGGTGAATTGGTCTCTTGTTTATGGTTTGGACTTTCTGCTTGTTCTTTGGTTATTCTTGCTTGGTGAACTAGCATTGGAGAAAGGTGTGCTATCTTGGTTGAGTATTGGTTTTCTTCCATAATTATTTTGTTTGTTAAGGTTAAGGTGCTCAGGGGTGGCCTTTGTGCCTTTGGTTGGGTGACAATATTTCTATATTGTATATGGTGAAACAAGCATACCTATTTTTTCTAACAAAAGGTGCATAAGGAAGGAAGAGTTATAATAAAGAAAACAAAGTTTTGAATGAACACTAACAAAAATGAGTTAACTATAATTACAATTTGTAAGAGGTAGAAACATTGGTGTACTCAATCTGGAGGCAATTAAATGGATTAAAGTTAACAATCAAAGCATAATTAAAATGACTATTCAAATATTATACAATCCAAGACAACTGAACACAAAAATTAAATACAATTGCAACCTAAACTAATGAAACAAGAAGAAGCATATTACCGAGATCGAGGGTCCCTTCCCAAAATGGAAATTGTTACCAAGAACGATCAGATCAATTGGAAGAGATGCACTGAAACTCAGGAACAAATATCTTTCATTAATGTAAGATCTAACTTTGCTTACAAAATGATGGCACTCAACTTTCTCTCTTTGATGTCATAGATCCCTTACATAATCATGATAATAATTCCCCCCTCTCATTCCTATGAGGTCCTAATTATATATGAAATCATTTGGAGAAATATCCAACCAAATCCAAAACTCATAAAACCAATTTGATAATTTTTAGGAAAAATCTCACAAACCTAGGTTTTACGTTAATTTGGGCAAATTTGAGATAAATAACCGAGCATAAATCTCAAACCATGTCTTATTTTGGAAAAAAAAAAACCATTTCTTGAAACGTTTCTATGCTGGTAACAAAACTCATGTTCCAAATTCTTTAGATTTCACCTCATCTACACAAAAAGTGAGGTAGAAGTTGGCAGTTTGAAAATTGTTACCAAATGAATTTGACCAATCCCAAATTAGAAAATGGAAGATATCTCCTTGACCACTTCTGATTTTGGTAAACTACTCAATCGAAAACCAATTTAGACCCTTCTGGAAAAAACCCATGTTCTTGATTGTTGAGATTCGACCTAATCACATCGGAAATCATGTCTGAAGGTCGTTGTTGTTATTCTGGCAATTGTTGAAAATTTGGGCTGAAGTGTTTTTCTGAGCTAGAGGTCCACAGGTTCTACCTAGGCATGTTTTGACACATGAGAGAGTGTGTTGACATCGCTGCAGATAAAACCCATGTTCTCAATTTTTTCCCGAAGATGCACCAATAAGCTAGGCTACAATATCAGGTATGGGAATTGTAGGTACGAGAATGTTAAACATGATGGTACAAGAAATGAACTCAATTTTCTTTCATAATAACAACTATGGCCTATGCAGGAAATCGAATCTTGGTGAGGACCACTTCAAGTGTAAGAACACTTTGAAGTTTGAAGATCACTTGGAGAAGACGCTTGACCTGTAGGAATTCTTACCATGAACCATCCTCAACAAAACCATGATATAATCGTCTTTAATTAGTAAAAACATAGAAAAATGATGTATTAACTACAATGGATATTTAATCGTGAATAATGACGTTTAATGTGTTGGGTATGTGTTATATTATTTTTCCTCGAGAAACATGTCGTACTTTTGCCTTGTTTTTCATGTTGCCTCGATTTTCGTGTTGCCTCGATTTTCGTGTCCATTGTTGGGCGATTTTTCAGCACATGGTTTTTTGCCGATGGTTTTCTAATTCTGGTTAAGGAATTAAGGTTGTTGACTAATCCAGGTCATTGGGTTAGGGTTTTGAATTTCGTTGGCTCCTATATGTATATTGTATTGTAAACAATGTATCAATATGAATGAATATAGAATATGTTAGCTTTCCCGGTTTGGGCTTCCAGGGGAAAAATCTCTATGTAATGTTGTATTTGCCATTGTATCTTTTTTTTTCTTTTACTGAAAATTTGTTTGCAATAAATAGTGTACAAGGTTAAAATCTACATTTGGTGTTGTATCCTTTTCGCCACTTGAATGAGAAAAAGAGCGACACTTGCAAGTCTAGTTGGGCCTGTTAGACAAGATAGAGGTTAGTGTATGAATCAAATGACTCAATCACTTGAAATAAACAAACAACTAAGCTAACAACAACTAAAGAAATAACTAAATAAAGATAAATAAAATGCATGAGGAAACTTGAACCAAAAATCAATCAAAAGACCAATAATCAAGCCACCAATGGATAAGTTGTATTAGTGGAAAAACACCAAAGAAAAAGGGGGACTTATGGATCCCCTCTTCCTCCAAGGGAGGGATCTTGAGTCCCCTATGTGAGATATCTTATTAAAAATGGAAAACTAGAAAGGAAATGGTGAAGAAATCCAAGCTTATTCCCTCAAGAGGTGAGGTGAATAGCTTAATGAGATGTTGTTAGTATGCTCCTTGAAGAAAGGAGGTTTCTTGAAGGAGAATAGAGGCAGCATACCAATACAATGAGATTCTTGAATTCATAGTGCACCCATGGCCTCTTTTTATAGAAAATATTTGAGACATTATCCAATTGGTCTTTAGTGTGAACAAGGGGCCCTTTAGGGCACACTTGGGTCCTTGACCAGCCCCTCGTGCAAATTTCATTTAGATTTGAGGGTCAAATTGAATTGGGAGCTGAACCAGAAGTGGGTGAGGGGTCGATAAGAACCATAAATGCATCATTCACAAGAGTGCATGGATTTTATGGTACACAGTCACACATCGGGCACATGTTCTCTCTTTTGGCTTCTTTGGCCCGCACACGTGTGCGCGCTTCCTATAGTATTTATGCACATGTCAATTTTATAACCAGTTGTATAGTTTGTGCCTTTTGGAAAATCTTTTTTGGGGCTGCAGGTGAACTAATAGGTTTTTGGAGATGCTGGATTCCTATAACCATTTGCGAACAAAATTCCATTGATAATAGATTCCCCCTGATGTGTGAGGTTAGGAGCATGCGTATAGCCGAAATACATCAATGTTTCTTCTACTGAGAGTACCATTGTAAGAAAGAGTGATGAGAGGAACTGCAAGAGAGACCCGTCGGAGAGGGGAAACTGTGGGACCGAACCTTTCTTCAGGAACGAAAATAAATTTTGTATAAAAATGAGGCGGGCATGCCCCATGCTCGTGTCATGTAACTCAAATATGTAAGACAATAATTGAAGTTGTATGTTGATGTAGATAATTGCAGTGCCCTCCGGGTTGGTTTAATAATGGCAGATGAAAATTTTGATGGTGAATATACTTTGAAAAGAGACAATGACACATGTAAGAAGTGTCAATGACTCGTAGGCATTGATGGCCCAACAAATTCAGAGGTCTTCAACTAGTATAAAATAACTGCAATAGTCGCAAAGTAAGACCCACCATAACATGAGATTGTGTTGAAGTCGAATTTTAAGGGGGTCAACGATAGCAGAGAGTAATGATGGTTCTCTCTATGTCGTCTGAGGCTCCTCATTTTAAAGGTAATGCGATTCAAGGTATTGTCTCCCTTCTGGAAACTATGTTGATATCGACAGAAAGGAAGACGTGACTCCAAGAAGCAAAAAGGGCTTCATGAAATCCACTGGATGAGATCAGGTACTGATGAGGGACATGGACGAAATCAAGATGTGGTGAGACTCAATACTTCCCTTGGTTGGGGATATATGTGAAGTATGAGTGGCAACAACCATGAAACTGGATCTAGCATTAGGGGTATGACTAGACTTGGGTTAAATTGTGCCAGAGGCATGACAAAGTGGACAAATTCATAGATCAGAGGTGCATGGACTGTGGGATACTCGGGGTTTATGAACGATGTCAATGAGAGTAGAAGGCACTGAGTGCCCCAACCAAGGGTGACATGGGTTGATTTTCCGAGAAATAGAAGGTCGCCAAGGGTGATAAAAAATCTATGTAAATGGAGTCCAATTGATTTGTGTCCCATTCTGGATAGGGACTCCAACGATCCCTCCCTTGCATGCATCTGTGCACACAAACAAGTATTCATTAGGATCAACAATTCTCAAAATTGGCGCACTTGTCAACAAACTCTTCAAGTATTGAAAAATCCTTACACAATCGAGAGTCCATTAAAATCATGCACCTTTATTTTGCAACGGTCTGATTGGGTGTGAAATATTTGAGAAGCCTTCAATAAACCTTCTATAGTAACCTACAAGTCCCATGAAGGACCTCACCTCTACGACATTTTTGAGTGTCGGTCATCCTTCAATGGATTTTATCTTCTCCGGGTCCACAACTATCCCTTCCTCTGAAATGATATGACCCAAATAATGAACCTTCCTCTAGTAGAATGAGCACTTTCTCAACTTTGCATACAGTTGATTCTCTCTTAATACTTGCAGCACCATCCTCAAGTGTTTCTCATGTTCTTCTTCATAATTTGAATAAATAAGTATGTCATCCAAAAATACAATGACAAACTTATCTAAGTATTCTCTGAAAATACCATTCATTAAACAGATGAAGATAGTCGGTGCATTTGACAACCCAAATGGCACTATTGTAAACTCATAATGGCCATACCTTGTTTTGAAAGAAGTCTTGTTGATGTCTTCTTCTTTAATTATCACTTGGTGATATCCATATCTGAGATCAATCTTTGAAAATATCGGTGTGCCCCTCAACTGGTCAAATAGGTCATCTATCCTTAGGAAAGTATACTTTTTCTTTATTGTTACTTTGTTCAATTGCCTAAAGTCAATGCAAAGTCTCAACGTACCATGCTTCTTCTTCACAAACAATACTAGGGCACCCCATGGTAACACACTTGGGTGTATATACCCCTTCTCCAGAATCTCTTCAGGTTGCATTTGTAATTCCTTCATCTCTGGTGTACTCATCCTACAAGGAGTCTTGGATAAAAGAGCTTATCTGGGCATCATATTTATAGAGAAATTGATATCTATTTTTGGTGGCAACCTTGGCATCTCTTTAAAGACATCTTCAAATTATCTTAGTACTATTTATTATTCAACATTTGGCACTTTATCCTTAGGTGCGTCTTCCATGTGCACTACAAATATTTGACATCCTTTCCTGAAGATTTTGTTCAACTACAAGGCTAAAAATTCTCTGATAGTTACAAGTCTTGGAATTCCTTGAACTATTTTCAAATTTCCTTCCTCATCCAAGAAATTAAATTCTTTATTGTAATGTCTAGAACAACATGATGTTGGTCCAACCAATCCATACCAATGAGGCAATCATAATATCCCAAAGCTATGATATTCAAGTCATATTTTTCGCTCAGCCCATTCATATCCATTGTAAATTCCTTAACCATCTCATTAATTTTTATTTTTTCCCCTGTAGCTAACTGGACTAACCAAGGTTTTCCAAGGTTGCTTCTTGGCAATTGGAATCTTTCCACCATCTTAGGATCTAGATAAATATGACTAGCTCTTGAATCAATTAAAATATCAATGGGTTGGTCATTAATCTTACCTTCTACTTCAATAATGTGTGACTGAAACTCAACTTGCTTGTTATCGGTTGGGTAAATCCTAGGTACATTTATGCCCATGTATTCAATAGTCATAGCTTGTTGTACACTATGCACATTCCTTTTTTTTCACCTCTTTGAGGAAAATAGTTGTACATGTGGTCTCCCCCACAACCCCAACATTGAATAGGTTGTTTCCTTCATATTTTCCCCACTGTCTCCGTCATTCTGGGCTCCTTGGGAGTTGGCTATTCTTGTGCAGTATTTTTGAAAAATGGTGGCTTAGTCACTTTGTTCCTCTATTCCACCTTGCTTTTCATCTTGTCTTCCCAGACCTTTTCAAAAGGCAGTCTTCCCCTTTGTTGATCAGTAAGACATTTAAGTTGCCTTATGGTTTCCTCTAACATCTTGGGGTCATCATATTGTATCTTGTCACTAATAAATGATGGTGTTATCACATGAAAATTTGACTCCCTTGTCAATTTCCACAATATTTGTTAGATCTTTCCGTTTTGTTTCCAGATTCACCCCCTTGTCATCGTTTGTATCAAGATTTTCATTCTTCTCATTGTTAATAAAAAATGGAAATTTTGGGCCAAAGTCTTCAAAGTCTAACAAATAAAAATTTGGCTTTTAAATCCAATGTTTATGCTCTCGAACCTTTCCTAGAGCTTAATTATGATTTATAAAATTATTGAACCCAAAGGCACAATCTCGAAACCTCTAGCTATCAAGCATCCAAGCCAAATGTCGCAAGCACCTAACAACAATACACAACTCAATACTAAATACAACGCACAAGATCAAATCTGCAAGGAGCAACATTCTATGCACCATGTGTTGAGTAGTTTTGAGTGCAATGGTGCATATATACCATTGCAACCTAGTTTTTCGCACACATGGGGGATTATCCCCAAGAATAAAATTCAAAGCGCTAAGTTTATAGGTGTTTATGGTTTTATTTGCAGGTGTACAGTTTTGCAAATGATGAAAGAGCTCGCAAGTATCCAGGACGAATCCAAATGTCATGGTAATTGATAGGTTAAACTCTTATAAATTTTTAATGAGTTGCTTAGGTTCTCAACACCAGTTTTAGTTGTAAACGCAAGACAAGTTCATAGTAATTAGGAAAGAAGTTTCAAAATATGGATGAGTGGACGTCAATGCATTATTTTTCTCATGATGGAGGTCAATCTCATGCAGACTATTCATCTATTTGGGAGGTCCTTCAAAAGTGACATATTAATGAGGTAGTGGTAAAAACTGGTGGCCTTGATACCCATGTAAAAAAGGAAGGGAAATTTTTCTGCACTCGACAACGTCAATTTATATATATTGCACATGAACTTCTCAAGTCTTCCAAGGTTTTATATCTAGGTGAATGCATTGCAAATGTAGACTAACAAAATACATCATTACTCAAGGAGACTGTGGCCACAAAATGTAAGGGCATAACCGTAATAATAATAGCACATTGTATTATTACCATTTCCAATATGAACCATGTGCTCATTTTTGACCAAGGGACTATTATGGAAGAGGGAAACCAGCAAATGCTTTTGGAAAGTGGTAGCTCCATATTTTCTAGTTTTTCCAGAACCCAAACTTTACAGTTGTAGATGTTATGTTTGACAAGTTAGTCATGGTCATGATTTTAAGTGTTGTTGGGAATGTTTGGAAAGCCTCCAAAGCATGAAATAAATGGTGTGTGTGATATCCAAAAGCAGGTTGAACAAGACAACCAAAAATTCAAGCCTGGGTGGAAGGACATATTCAGAACGAATCAAGAAGTGCTTGAACCGAATTGTAAAAGTCATACCTTCTCTGATTTAAGGAAGTGTTGACCTTGCAAGCTCAAACAAATTATACTTAAATGAATTTGATAATTTCAAGCATGTTAAGGTTGCAATATTTGGTGAAGGTATAATGTGCAACAAATGGCACTTTTGAGAAAACAAGTTCAAATTGGGTGTCCCATGAAGATTGAGAAAGCACTTCATGAGTTTCATCAAAATAGAGATTAATGTAAAATTATGCACATAAATTGAGCCTTAGTTTGCAGCTTCAAAGAATCTATGGTTTTGAGTTTTCATGAAGCAATCACCCAACTGAAGAAAATGTCAAAGAGTCCTCACTGTGCAATTTTCTATAGGTTTTTGTTGCACAGTAAGCACACTGTGCAACTGTGATAGAGTACCTAGAATGCCTCCAGATCATCTTGCACAAGTCAACATGGCATGAAAATTATGAAGATCAGTTGAAGACACATCGATTCAAGGAGGAATTTTTCAAATTGCACAATTATGGGAAGTCAAACAACTAAACCCAAAATTTCAGGGATGTGCCTTGATTTATCTTATCTTTTGATTAATGCATGTGATTTTGGGAAAATTGAATCCCTTGGACTTTGTAAAGGGTGTTAATGATGTATTGTTATATATATTGTAAATTATGAGATAGTAGAGAGGGGGGATAGATTGGAGAGAAGGAGACTCTTTTGTATCGTATTTTGATCTCTGATCTTAACACAAATATCAGTGTAGAAGTACAAAGTTCTTTCACAACAAATATTCATGATGATGGTGTTTTGAAGTATGTTCATTTTCTTATGTGTATCTGATATCTTATCTATGTTTATCATTTTTGTGTTAGTATTCAAGTATTTAAACTGAAATATGTTTGGAACTCATCCTTGTTAGATGGTGCACTTCATATATAGTTAAATACCCTTTCATCTTTTCATCTTGCAAAATTGTATGTTCAAAATTCATCTTGAGTTTGATGCTCTGTTCATGGAAATTTGTCATTTTTGTTTATTCTTATAAAGTTATATCAAGAACTCATCTTAAGCTAGATGCTCTTGGTGTAATGGGTCGTTGATATTCGCATTTATTCTACCATTTCATCACTGATATATTCACTAAGAAACATTGTCTACCTTGCCTTTGTTTCCTGGAACACTAATCACTAGTCACTGATATTTATCATTTACAATTATTTGGACTCTATGCCAAATGGATTTCTCTCTTCTATGCCACCACATTTTAAAACCTTATTTATATTTCAAATCTGGCCTCTGATCCTAATTGACATTGAGAGAGCCCTCTCTCGTTTGGAAAGGCCAGATTCCAAGCCCAAAGTGGTATGTGGTTACCTCTGTGGTTTCCCTCCCGCAGCCAAGGGAAATTATGGAGTGATAACATTTTTGCATCATTTCCATGGAGCGAATGTGAAATATTCCTTGGGATAAATGACAAAGTTCATATTTGACTTATGATGGTGAACAGAAGCCAAACAAATGAATGGTGTACCATTCACCTGGAGACTCCAGTTTTAGACAAATCTAAAACTTAAAATTTCCATGGCAACTCCATTGTCCAAAGACTCAGTAGCCTAAATAATTTCTAGGCAACTCCACTACTTCAAGATGGATCACAGATATTCAAGGTATGATCCAATGAATCGCTCTCACATTCTCGATTTTCCAAATCGGATGCCTTGCATATATTGAAAAACTTATCTTCTTAGATTCAAAGATGGAAAAGGAGACGATGATGCTCTACATTTGATCAATTTTCACATGCATGTGTGTAAGCTAAGGGTTCAATTTCATGAAGATTTTTTTATGAATATGTTCATGGCCACCTTGGAGGGAAAGGCAAAACAATGGCATGAAAATTTACCATATGCAAGTCTTTATTCATTAAAATATTTTCATACAACATTTTTTGAGAAATATAAATAATCTTATTCATCTTTGTTTCTAGTAAAAGACTATTGTGAGAATTTTGAAAACTTCATTGAACATCTAGAAAATTCTTATGAACATGATGAGTTCATGGATGAGGAAATTTTAGAGGCCTTATATGAAAACCCTTTTCTGCATCATGAATAGAAATTAGAATCTAGTTGTCATATTCAAGAAAACTCCCAGAAAATAGTAGCTCCTCCCTTAGCCAAAGATGGAACTGATCAAGAGCTTGTCACTGAAATTCATTTTCCTTCTCTTGAGTGCTATGAAGATATTCAACAAGATTTCTAGCAAGGCAAAGTGCTTCAATGTTATATTTCATCCTCTCAGGATGATGTGACTATTGAAATTTTAAGTGACTTAGACAGGGATGAGGATAGTCAATCGGTTTGTTCTTCATACCATTCATTTTTTAATTCATTTTTCAAGAACAAGTATGCCAAAAATATATTTATGAATTTGTGTTTCAAGGAAGAGTTTATCAAAGTTAGATCTTTGAAGCTTCATGCACGGGGATTTTAAGCAACAAAACAACATATGACTCTTAAGCTTCATGCACAAGTATTTTAAGCAACAAAACAACATATGACATAGAATTTCAAGAAAGCAACAAGCCAGTATATGACACCCTTCAAACTGCTACATGAGAGGTTAATGAGGATAATAGGCCACAAACTCTATCATCTATGTCATTTCCTGTTTTGTATGATGTGGTTTCTTCGATTGAAGATTTTCAAGAACACACAATTATTTTCCCTGGTGTGAATAATAAGTCTGATGAACATATTGTTTTCTTTCATTCTAAAAAGGATCTTGTTATGAATGACATAGAACAACTAACAATTATAAATGAAGGGAATGTTTTTCTTTTTGTTGATCTTCAAGACAGGGTAGTGTATCATGATTTTGAAGATTCTTTTGCAGTTTTGTTGGAACCATTAGGGGAAGTGAATTGTGCAGTGTTCATAAAATTTGAAGGTGAGTTTAGATTTCATATTGAGTTGCTAGTTTTCAAATTTTTATTCATGTTTGAAAAAAGTGAAAGAAGAAAACAATCAAGTAATTATTGGCTTGATTGGCTACATTGGAAGGATCATTTCACATGATTTTGGTAGTTATTTTCAGCAGGTTAGAGTAGGAAATGGTGTGATAAATAAGCTTGTTGGGAAAGAATTTATTTCATTTTTATTTTCAGCAGCGTATAATTCTAGTTTACAAATTTTATTTCCGGCTGAAGGTTTAGAAAAGAGCAGGTCATAGAAAGTCGGTTTGACCAGGTTGCATAAGTGGTTTGGGAACAACCCAATGGTTTGGCACTGGTCTACGAGTTCTTTTGCGCCTCACAGGGAGGGTGCCATCCCTAGTAGGAGCCAATGTTATCACATGCAAATTTGATTCCCTCTCCAATTTGCACAATCTTCGTTATATATTGTCATTTTATTGCCAGATTTGCCCCCTTGGCATCATTTGTATCAAGATTGCAATTCTTCTCATTGTTAAAAAACAATTAGAAATTTTGGGCCAAAGTCTTCAAAGTTTGACAAATAAGAATTTGGATTTTAAAGCCAGTGTTTATTCTCTCGGGACTTTCATAGATCTTAACTATGATTTATAAAATTATTGAACCCAAAGGCACAATCTCGAAACCTCTAGTTACCAAGCATCCAAGAAAATTTTGGAAGAACCTAACAACAATACACAACTAAATACTAAATACAGATCTTAACTATGATTTATAAAATTATTGAACCCAAAGGCACAATCTCGAAACCTCTAGTTACCAAGAATCCAAGAAAAATTTTGCAAGAACCTAACAACAATAGACAACTCAATACTAAATACAGCACCCGAGATCAAATCCACAAGGGGCACCATTCTATGCACCACGCGTCGAGCAATTTTGTGTGCAATGGCACATGTATACCATTGCAACCTATTTTTTTAAGGGTTATTCCCTAAGCATAAAAAACCAAGCACTAAGTTTACATGTGTTAAGGGTTTTATTTGCAGGTGTAGAGTTTCCAAATGATGAAAGAGCTCGCAAGTGTCCAGGACGAATCTAGATATCATGGTAATTGACGGGTTAACCTATTATAAATTGTCAAAGGGTTTCTCAGGTTCTCAATGATAGTTTCAGGTGTAAAGGCAAGATGAGTTTAGAGTAATTTGGAAAGAAGTCTCAAAATATGGATGAGCAGACGTTGATGCATTCATTTTCTCCTGATGGAGATCAATCTCATGCAGTTGATTCATCTATTTTGGAGGTCCTTCAAAACTGCCATATTAATCAGGTAGTGGTAAAAACTGGTGGCCTTGATACCCATGTAACAAAGGAAGGGAATTTTTTCTCCATTGGACACCGTCAATTTCTATGTATTGCACATGCACTTCTCAAGTCGTCCAAGGTTTTATATCTAGGTGCATGCATTGCAAATTTAGACTAACAAACTACATCATTACTCAAGGAGAATGTGGCCACAGTATGTAAGGTCATAACAGTAATAACAATAGCACATTGTATTAGTACCATTTCCAATATAAACCATGTTCTCATTTTCGACCAAGGGACTATTTTGGAAGAGGGAAACCCGCAAACG
>JZKD02S0195846.1:344298-371464 GCA_000966675.3 Picea glauca | reverse complement strand
AGTTCTAGTTTACAAATTTTATTTCCAGCTGAAGGTTTGGAAAAGAGCAGGTGATAGAAAGTTGGTTTGAACAGGTTGCATAAGTGGTTTGGGAACAACCCAATGGTTTGGCACTGGTCTAAGGGTTCTTTTGCACCTCACAGGGAGGGCGCCATCCCCAGTAGGAGCCAATGTTATCACATGCAAATTTGATTCCCTCTCCAATTTGCACAATCTTCGTTATATATTGTTATATATTGTCATTTTATTGCCAAATTTGCCCCCTTGTCATCATTTGTATCAAGATTGCAATTCTTCTCATTGTTAAAAAAAAAAATAGAAATGTTGGGCCAAAGTCTTCAAAGTTTGACAAATAAGAATTTGGATTTTAAATCTAGTGTTTATGCTCCCGGGACTTTCATAGATCTTAACTGTGATTTATAAAATTATTGAACCCAAAGGCACAATCTTGAAACCTCTAGTTACCAAGCATACGAGAAAAATTTTGCAAGAACCTAACAACAATACACAACTCAATACTAAATACAGATCTTAACTATGATTTATAAAATTATTGAACCCAAAGGCACAATCTCGAAACCTCTTGTTACCAAGCATCCAAGAAAAATTTTGCAAGAACCTAACAAAAATACACAACTCAATACTAAATACAACACCCGATATCAAATCCACAAGGGGCACCATTCTATGCACCACGTGTCGAGCAATTTTGTGTGCAATGGCGCACGTATACCATTGCAACCTAGTTTTTTAAGGGTTATTCCCTAAGCATAAAACACCAAGCACTAAGTTTACATGTGTTAAGGGTTTTATTTGCAAGTGTAGAGTTTCCAAATGATGAAAGAGCTCGCAAGTGTCCAGGACGAATCCAGATATCATGGTAATTGACGGGTTAACCTGTTATAAATTGTCAAAGGGTTTCTCAGGTTCTCAATGATAGTTTCAGGTGTAAAGGCAAGATGAGTTCAGAGTAATTTGGAAAGAAGTCTCAAAATATGGATGAGCGGACGTCGATGCATTCGTTTTCTCACGATGGAGGTCAATCTCATGCAGTTGATACATCTATTTGGGAGGTCCTTCAAAAGTGCCATATTAATGAGGTAGTGGTAAAAATTGGTGGCATTGATACCCATGTAACAGAGGAAGGGAAATTTTTCTCCACTGGACACCGTGAATTTCTATGTATTGCACATGCACTTCTCAAGTCGTCCAAGGTTTTATATCTAGGTGAATGCATTGCAAATGTAGACTAACAAGCTACATCATTACTCAAGGAGAATGTGGCCACAAAATGTAAGGTCATAACAGTAATAACAATAGCACATTGTATTAGTACCATTTCCAATATAAACCATGTTCTCATTTTCGACCAAGGGACTATTTTGGAAGAGGGAAACCCGCAAACGCTTTTGGAAAATGGTAGCTCCATATTTTCCAATTTTTCCAGAACCCAAATTTTACAGTTGTAGATATTATGTTTGACAAGTTAGTCATGGTCATGATTTTAAGTGTTGTTGGGAATATTTGTAAAGCCTCCAAAGCATGAAAGAAATGGTGTGTGAAATATCCAAAGCAGGTTGAACAAGGCAGTCAAAAAATTCAGCCTAGGTGGAAGGACATATTCAGAATGAATCAAGAAGTGCTTGAACCGAATTGTAAAAGTCATACCCAGTCTGATTGAAGGGAGTGTTGACCTTGCAATCTCAAACAAATTCTACTTAAAGGAATTCAAGGATTTCAAGCATTCTAAAATTGCAGGATTTGGTGAAGGTATAATTTGCAGTAAATGGCACTTTTGAGAAAACAAGTTCAAATTGAGTGTCCCATGCAGATTGACAAAGCACTTCAGGAGTTTCATCAAAACAAGGATAAATGTAAAATTATGCACATGAATTGAGCCTTAGTTTGTAGCTTCAAAGCATCTATGGTTTTGATTTTTCATGAAGTAATCACCCAACTAAAGAAAAATTAAAAGATTCCTTGTTGCGCAATTTCCTGTAGGTTTTTGTTGCACAGTGAGCATGCTATGAAATTGTGACAGAGTGCCTAGAATGCCTCTAGATCAACTTGTATGAGTCAACATGGCATGCAAATTATGAATATCATTTGAAGACCCATCGAATCAAAGAGGAATTTTTCAAATTGCACAAAGATAGGAAGTCAAATAACTAAACCCTAAATTTTAGGGATGTGCCTTGATTTATTGTATCCTTTGATTAATGAATGTGATTTTGGGAAAATCAAATCCATTGGACTTTGTAAAGGGTGTTAATGATGTATTTTTCTATATATTGTAAAGTTTGAGATAGTGTAGAGAGGGGGCTTCATTGGAGAGAAGGAGACTCTTTTGTATTGGATTTTGATCTCTTAGCTTAATACAAATATCAGTGTAGAAGTACAGAGTGCTTTCACAGCAGATATTCTTAATGAATGTGTTTTGAAGTATGTTCTTTTTCTTATGTGTATGTGATATATTCTCTTTCTTTATCATTTCTTTGTGAGTCTTCAATTATTTAAATTGAAATATGTTTGGAACTCATCCTTGTTAGATGCTCCACTTCATACATAGTTAAATACTCTTTCATTTTCATCTTGAAAAATTGTATGTTTATAATTCATCCTGTGTTTAATGGTTTGCTCATGGAAATTTTTCATTTTTTGTTTATTATTCTAAAGTTATATCAAGAATTCATCCTAAGATAGATGTTCTTGGTGTAATGGGTTGTTGATATTCTCATTTCTGCTACCATTTCATGATGGATATATTCACTGAGAAATATTGTCTACCTTGCCTCTATATCCTGGAACACTCATCACCAGTCACTGATATTTATCATTTAAAATTATTTGAAATCTATGCCCAATGGATTTCTCTCTTTGCTCTACCACCACATCTGAAAACCTTATTTATATTTCATATCTAGCCATTGAGCCTAATTTACATTGAGAGAGACCTCTCTCGTTTGGAAAGGCCATATTCCAAGCCTAAAGTGGTATGTGGTTACCTCTGTGGTTTCCCTCCCACTACCAAGGGAAATTACAGAGTGATAACAAATGGCATCCCACTCAAGTACCTTTGAATTTTAACTTGCTCATCCTTAATGAATGCAACATATTTCAGTAGTTCTAAGAATATTTTTTCATACTCATCTATTGTCATACTCCCAAGATTGAATTCAAATAACTCCTTCATTTTGTTGTCATAGTATCGCTTGGCTAAGCATTTATTTCGAAAATACCTTTTAAACTCCCTCCAAGTAACCTTATTCTCATCAATGCATTGCACTTGATATTGATTAAGGTTGGTTGTCATTGATATCAACCCTTGAAGAAATCTCGGTAGCACAAAGGTTTGGGTAATGGACCCAATTTTGTTTGATGTAAATATGACTCATTATTGTCTTGTCATGGTTGATAAGAAGTACAAATGTATGAACTCCAAAATGGTCCCCTTATGGTGAAATCCCTCACGGGAAGATGCTTTGTAGATTGAGTTATTCTAGAAGTATGGGTAGAGAACCCATCCTTAATTGTGGAATAATGAGATTAAGGTCAGTGAATTTTTCAGTGAAACTATCCTAGATGGATAGTGCTTGTCATTCCATTTCCGGTGGTATGTAGAATATCACATAACTCCTCACGGTTAGAGAGTTATGGACATATGAAGTTGAAGAACCCTCATGAGTCATCTAGAAGCCCCAAAAAGTCAAAGTGTTTGCAAAAGAAATTGTTTAAATAATAAAGTTAATGGAGAACTCCCTAAAATAAGGAAAGTGGGATGCTACATGAAAGTATAAATAAGAGGAAAGGCTCTTTCATTTTAATTACACTTGAATATAATTGAATATATATTTTTGTTAAAGGTTATTTGGGTAGGTATTATTGATAGAGAAAAATTGCAACAGAAAAACTACAGCAGAAAATGTGCGGCAAGAAAAGTGTGGTAGTAAAACTGCAGTAGAAAAAGTGCAGCAGAAAAAGTGAGACAAACAAATTGTGGCAGAAAAATCACGGTAGAAAAAGTGCAGCAAAAAAATCACGACAGAAAAAGTACAACAGAAAAATCGCAGCAGAAAAATCGGGGTAGAAAAAGTGCAACAGAAAAATCACAGCAGAAAAATCGTTGCAGAAAAAGTGCGGCATAAAAATCGTGACAACAACATGGTTGGGGTCTATTTATCATAGATATGGCACATATTGTTTGAGTTTGTTTGGTGTAGGTTGATTGGTACAGGTTGACAGTGGCAGTGGTTGATTCAATGACAATGACAGGTTGATAGTGGCAATGGTTAATTCAGTGACAGTGATAGGTTGTCTACATTTGGCATTTATATTTTAGGGTGGTTGGACAGGGAAAGGATAGGTGGTTGTAGCCTCCTTTCGGTTGTATCCGGAGAACTTAGGGGGTTGTAGCCTCCTTCTGGTTGTAGCCAGAGAATTGGGAAGTTGGAGCTTCCCTTAAGTTGTAATGTGAGAAACTAGGGGGTTGAAGCCTCCTTCTAGTTGTAACTGGAAAACAAAGGAATTTGGTGCTTCCAATGAATGTAATTCTTCAAGACATATAAGAAAAAGCATTCAAGGGTTTTCTCTCACTTTGGGTTTCCATGTAAAAACATTGGTGTACTGTGTATGTGTGTGATTGCTCATTTGTTCATTGCTTATTTACTCTGTAACTATTGGATGATAATGCTACATTGATATAACACTTTAAATTTTGGAGAAAAATGATTTTATTGCTCTATTATTGATTCACCCCCCCTCTCAGTAATCCAACAATTGGTATCAGAGCAGGTTCCTTCAGAAATCAGTTTAACCACTGAAAGGTAGATCATGGAGAGAAACAACTTGTATAAAAATGGAATACCACACTTTGATGGACAAAAGTATGCATTTTGGAGCATAAGGATGAAGACATATATACAGGCACATGGATTTGAATTTTGATAATCAATTATAGATGGGTACACAGCACCAACAGTTCCACCGACAAATGACAAAGAAATAAAACTCAGTTAGAATAATTCAAAATCCACAAATGCACTTCTAAATGGTCTTGGAGAATTAGTATTCATCAAAGTTACACATTGCAAATATGCTAAAGAGATTTGGAACAAACTTCGAAATATTTATGAAGGAGATTCAAAAGTCAAAGCAGTAAAGCTTCAAACTTACAGAGGTCAGTTCGAACAACTTAAGATGAAGGAAGATGAGAATATTGCATCTTACTTTTTACAAGTCGATGAAACAATAAATGAAATCGTAGGATTGGGAAAAGAAATCGAAGAATCTGTAATTGTTCAAAAGGTATTAAGATCTCTTCCTATGACATTTAACCCTAAGATATCAACACTAGAAGAAAGAGAAGATCTAAAATCAATAAGCATGGACGAACTACATGGAATCTTCGTAGTATATGAAATGAGAACTGAACAAGAAAATCTAGATATAAAAGAATCATCTTTCAAAACATCCAAAAGGTCAAAGAAAAAGGGAAAGAAAAAATAAAACTAACATAGCAGCAACAGTGACGTCTCGGAAGATGATGAGGAAGCGGCCAACTTTGTCAGAATATTGAACAAGGTAACCAACGGTAGGTATAGAGGTAAGATTCCTTTGATTTTTTTTAATTGTGATGGTATTGGTCATTTTGCTAACAAATTTCCTCATAATAAAAAGAGAAATGATGAAGGTTACTCAAATAGAAAAACAAACATATAAAGGAAAAAGAACTACAAAGAAAGTTTTCAAGAAAATCTCATGCACCAAAGAAGACATCTCATCATCAGATGAAGATGAAGTCAGTGACAGTGAAACAGAAAGATTTCTATGCATGGCAGTAGAAGAATCTGATAAAGAAGACTTCGAAGAAGAATATGAAGAAGTTGAAGAAGAATATGAAGAGGCATAAGTTGACTACCGAGAAGAATTGATATGTGCCATAGAAGTTATCAGAAGAGAAAAGAAGAAAAACAAGAAACTACAAGCGGAACTAGACAAGAAAGAAGACACTCAAGAACTAGAACAAATGATCACAAATTTGAAAGTTCAAATATAAGAAATTAGAAGATAAAATAATTGAAGAATCACTCAAAGAATAGCTAGAAGAAAAATACAGGATCATTGTAAATTTGGAAGCAAAGATTGTCACATTAAGAAATGATCTTCAAAAGAAAAACATGCACAACAACTCAAAAGTTTTAGATGTCATTATCAGCAATCAAAAATCTCATCATGACAAGTCCAGACTTGGATACAATTAGACAGAAAAGGGATCAAGCTCCAAAACAACAGAACAAGAAACATATCCAAAAAGATATGCAGAAAAATTCAAAAGGGATAGGAAGATCTACAAGCAAGATTACAAGGACACTCCTCCACCGAGAATATTCATATTTCAGAATCAGCGACCGACAGATGGGCCTCAGGAAGAAGAAGAATTCATAAGAGTACCTCCTTTCAGAAGATGTTCAACTCTCGGATATCAAACTATCATTTTTGGTTTATGTTATGCATGTAATAATTTTGGACATAAAGTTTTGAATTGCAGAGCTAACAACAGGAACAAAAACAACTTTTAAAGTCATACACAAAGGAGTTATCCAAGAAGGCCTAATGAAACACATAGAATAAGTTACAAAAGGTTTGAATCTTTGAGCACTGAAGTGGAATGTTACAAATGTAACAATTTTGGACACATGGCCAAAGATTGCAGAATGATAGTCCCTCCTAGAGAACCACAACAGAATAACAACAATCATAGATATGAACCTCAAAAAAGGACATGGATAAGAAAGCAGAATCAATATAGAAATGAAGAATGCACACTCGCTCTCCAAGATAAGCAGAAGAAACATGGTTGGTATGTTGACAGTGGTTGTTCAAAACACATGACAGGTGATAGAGACATGTTTCTTACATTAAGAAAGGAAAGAGATGGATCAGTCTCCTTCGGAAATGATGATTCATCTAAAATCATTGGAAAATGCACAGTGAGAATTGGGAACAAGAATACAAAGGCAGAAAATGTTATACTAGTAGAATATATGAAACATAGTCTTCTAAGTGTGAGTCAAATGTGTGACCAAGGTTACAAAGTTACTTTCAAATCAAAAAAGTGTGAGATAAGAAAATAAGGTTCATGAAAATTGATTGCTACAGCTGCGAGAACTTCAAGCAACATATATGTGTTAAGTGAAATTGGAAATGAAAAGTGTTGTCTAGAAAAGGAAGATGAAAGTTGGCTATGGAACAAAAGAATGGGTCACATACATTTTGATAACCTTGTCAAAGTCAGCAAAAGAGGAGCAGTCGGAGAAATGCCCCAGATCACGAAACCAACCAACACTTTATGTAAGCATTGTCAACAAGGAAAGAAAACAAAGACCAAATTCAAATCAAAGGAATATTCAACGACAAGACCATTGGAAATTGTGCATACTGATCTAGTTGGACCAACTACAACAAAGGGTTTAAAGGGTGAGAAATATTTTATGTTATTGGTTGATGATTATACAAGAATGACTGCAGTTTTCTTTCTCAATAATAAGTCAGAATCTTTTGAAAACTTCAAGATCTACAAGAAAATGGTTGAAAATGAAATGGATTCAAAAATCAAATGCTTGAGATATGATAATGGAGGAGAGTTCACTTCAAATTAATTTATGGACTACTGCAACAGTCATGGAATAAAAAGGCAATTCTTCGTTGCTAGGACACCTCAACAGAATGGAGTTGTTGAAAGAAACAAGAGGACAATACAGGAAATGACTCGAACAATTCTAATGGATTCCAAATTGACAGATATTTTTTGGACACGAGCAATGCATACAGTAGTTCACATTCAAAATAGAGTAATGCTTAGAAACAACACTGACAAAAATCCCTATGAGCTATGGAAAGGAAGACTAGCAAATGTGAAGCACTTCAGAGTTTTTGGGAGCAAATGCTACATCCAAAGAGAAGATGGCAGAATGGGAAAGTTTGACTCTTGTGTGGACAAAGGAGTACTTTTTGGTTACTCAAGTACAAGGAAAGAATACAAGTGTTACAACCTGAAATTGAACAAAGTTGTGGAAAGCATCAATGTAACAATTGATTAAACAGGTAGACAAGAATTAAAGGAAGAAGAAAATGAATCAATGAAACAACTTTACGAAGAAGAAGCGGAAGATGAAAAGGAAGTATAATGGGAAGATGAAGAATATCCGATAGAAACAGAAGAGCAAGTTCAGCAAGTGCCTCCACAGACACATAGCAGACGAGTACAAAAGAATCATCCTTCATATCATATTATCAGAAATAAAGATGCAGGAGTTGAGACTAGAAGAAGCATCTGTTCACCAAAGCAACCAAACCTAACACTCTCATCTACGATTGAACCAAACTGTTTTGAAGAGGCCAGCAAGGATGAATTTTGGAATAAGGCCAAGGATGAAGAATTGGATCAATTAGAGAAAAATTATACTAGGAAATTGGTTCCAAGACCAAAGGATAAGAATGTGATCGACACAAAGTGGGTATACAGGAATAAATTGAATGAAGATGGACAGGTTATAAGAAAAAAATATAGATTGGTATGTAAAGGATATGCACAGGTTGAAGGAATTGACTTTGAAGAGACATTTGCCCCAGTTGCTAGAAAGGAAGCAATCTAATTGATTTTAGCTTATGCATGCTCCAAAAATATTAAAGTTTATCAGATGGACGTAAAATCATATTTTCTGAATGGGGAACTTGAAGAAGAATTCTTCATTGAACAACCAGAAGGATTTCAGTTGTCAGAAAACGTAGATTATGTGTGTAAATTAAAGAAGGCCTTGTATGGTCTAAAACAGGCTCCTAGACCATGGTACTATAGACTGGATAAATATCTACAGCAGGTAGGGTTCAGAAAAGGAAGTGCAGACAATAACCTCTACATCAAGGTAAGTCAAGATAGTATTTTATTAATTGAATTTTATGTTGATGATATTATTTTTGGTAGTGATGATGACAGGTTAATCCAAAAATTTGCAAAGGATATGCAAAATGAATTTGCAATGTCATTACTTGGAGAACTATCCTTCTTTTTGGGACTTCAGATACATCAAAGCCACCAAGAAATTTTTATTTCTCAAACCAAGTATATCAAAGAAATGCTAAAGAGGTTTGGAATGGAAGATTGCAAACCAGTTATCAATCCCATGTAAACCAATTGCAAGTTAAGAAAAGATGATGATTCAAAGTCTAATGATTAGATTCAATATAGGTCAATGATTGGTAGCCTACTATATGTAACAACATCCAGACCAGATGTAATCCAGACAGTTGGATAGGTGGCATGATTTCAAGCAGCACCAAAGTAATCACATGTATTAGTAGTGAAGAGGATTTTCAGATATCTCAAAGGAACAAAAGTGTTTGGATTATGGTATCCAAAAGGAAAGGATCTATCACGTATTGCCTACACAGATGTAGATTGGGTAGGTTGTATTGATTATCAACGAAGCACCAGTGGAGCAGCATTATACTTAGGTGAGTGTTTAGTATCATGGATAAGAAATAAATAATCACCAGTATATTTATCTATAGCTGAGGCAGAGTATATTGCAACAACAGCATGTTGTACACAGGTTTTTGGATGAAACAAACTCTGACATATATAAAGGTTGAGTATGATGAGACCATTCCAATCTATTGGGATAATACAAGTGCCATCAGTATCTCAAAGAACCCGGTGATGCACTCCAAGAAAAAGCACATTCCAATCAAGTATCACTTTCTTCGGGAACAGGTTGCCGAAAAGAACATTAGAGTTTAGTATGTGTGCACAAAAGAACAAGTGGTAGATATCTTTACAAAACCACTTCCGGAGACTCCTTTGAGTATCTTCTCCAGAGACTCGGAGTTATTTCTACTTCAAAATGAATGCTTTTGAATGCTTATCTTGTAATATCCCCAAGGACGATCCCTGTTGTAATCATGTTTATGAATTGTAAATCATGTTTTGTAGGCTGGTGAGTCAAGTATTGATAAGCTGGTAGGATTATGTGTTTATTAGGCTAGAGAGCCTAAGTGTTAAAGGACAGGAGCCTATTTTTGTATACGTAATATGCATAACATTAATAAAGATTAAACATTGTTGTGTGCAAAACGACCACGAAGAAAGAGTGATGGGGGACTAATCTTCCATAAGGTGGGTAAGGGAAAAGGAGCTGAAAGGTTGGAAAGAAGGGCTAAGCTTAGGGGCTTAAGTCCTTGAGAATAATATTTTTTATTATTATTCTAAAGTTGTGTGACAAAACATGTTTTTATCCTAAGTCATGGGAGAGGCAACGAATGCAGCTCCAAGTGTGAAAAAGGGAACACATGCAGCTCCAGGAAGACAAGTGTCGACCTGGGTGCATGCGGTTAAAATTTGAAGCATCAGCTAAGTTTGGGGTTCATCCTCCATTATGTCATCAGCTGTCTGAACCGTTGGGATTCTGTGAACAAACTCTACTTAATTTTCTTGTCACGCAATCCTCAAAACCAGAACCGGAAGTTGATTGGTGTGTTCCTGTGAATTATGTGGCCTATGTATTTGTCTTTTTCAATGTTTACCCATGCACCTGAAACCCAAAATCTGTCACCTGATTCATTCTATAAACCTTCCATACTCCACCTGAGTTCACTGGAATCATTCCCAAGAACCGTTTTGTCTCTACATTGGACCTCTGCATCTCCACGTACCTCTGAAGCTGACCTGCGTCTTCTGTGAAACCTGAGAAATTGTCTATGTTGTGTGTCTTATAACTATGGTTTGTTGTGGCCACATAGTCCCTTGGATGAGTGTGATTGGATAACATCATATGTTACTTGCTAAGACTTGTTTCCCTCCTTATGCTGGAACGGAGCTGAAGAAGTAGGTTGTCAAGGTTGTGTGCAACACTCTCTCCAGGTGAGAGAGGTGGTTGTGGTTGAAGAAGTAGGTTGTCAGGCCTGTGAATGACTCTCTCCAGGTGAGAGAGTGCACGGAGGAAGTGAGAACTCTTGGAAGGATTCATGTAGATGCCACAGAGCTCAAAGAATTTTGGTCTAGTCTGTTGTTGAAGCCCAAGGCAAGGGAGGTTTAGCAGCCAAAGGACTGTCTTGGTGACAGTGAAGGTGTATATTCTCGAGGAGGGATAGGCATGTGGGGAATGAGATTCTGTGAGCAGTGGGCATAAGTGTCTCCTCGAAAAGAATCCTTCCTCATAAATTGTGTGTCTTTTGTTGACCTTTCCTAGCCTAAGATTCCCTTGCTCGGTGGAGCTTAGTCCTAGCTCAAGGGTGATCTACTGCTGAGAGTGATGAGAAGCACGGTCTAAAGCTGGGAGGTTCGTGGAAGGTATGCGCACAGTTGGTGGTGTATTATAGTTTCAAATATAAGTATCAATATGTGTTTAAATTATGTACTTAATTAAAATGCATGTTATGTGATACTTGCAATATTATCATGTATTTTGTTGCTAGTTTGAATTGTTGTTAATTTTGTTTAATTCTGTACGACAACAGTAAATCCATGTCAAATGTCTTAATTTGATTTAATGATTATTTTTTATAAATAATGCATGTTATATATTTAGGTATGAGAAAGTTTCCGCGTAGTAGCATTTCCCAACAAGTGGGTTGATAGTTGGGGACGTTACAATATGGCATCAAAGAACCAGGTTTCAACGCTGAGCCTAGATGGGTCGGATAAGTGGTCTTTGGACCCAAGGTTTCTAGAGGAAAATTGTGTCTGGAGGACTAATTTAGAACCTTATAATGTTTCTGAGTGCCAAGGGTTTACTTGGTCATGTGTGAATATCAGGAGGAGTAGCAGTGAAATAAAACTGTAGTCAGGTGTGGCATTTAACCGTAGAGAGGGACGGAACTCAACACTTGGGGTGTTGGATCCATAGGATCTGTTTGGAAAAAGGAGGTCCCTTTATGACCGTTAGATCCAGATAAGGTGCAAGGAGGATATTCAAGAAGCCTTTTCGGAGTTTGGCTGTTGGGAAAAGTGGAGTGCACTGAGGCACAAACCCTCAAAACCTGAAACTCTGAAGTCCCGACAAGATCTACACCATAGATCTAGGAAAAAGATATCGACCGTTGGATCAAGCAGAAGAGCAGAGGGTAATTTTGGGAGTTTGGCTATCATGAGAAGTGGGATGTACTGATGCACAAAATCATGAAGCCCAAAATCATGAAATCCTGAAGAGTTGAGGTAGTGGGTTGGGTTAACTTCACTTGGATGGGTGTGGACCAATGGTATGTGTTCCACGTGCCAGTGGGCCCCAAAGGAAAAAGTAGACGTAGTGGTGTCGGAGGGTGTATCCTAGGGTGAGATGGATCTTCTTAAGAGAAACACGTGTCACCACCTTGGTTGGTGACAGTTTTGATATGGATCCAGTGGCTAGAAAGGTTGGAAGTTCAGAATTTGGGAGTTGGAGAGGGAAGCGAGTGTGAGAGCCTCCAGAACTGAAATCTCGAAACCCTGAAACCTGAAACCCCAAAGTTCCGATTAGAGGACCTTGAGATCTAGTACTTGGTCAAGAAACATGGTCAAGTGGGTTTGGAAACTGAGAGAAAAGGGCTAAGGCCTGAGTGCACTACAGAGCCGAGCAGAGCTCGGAAAAATTCATGGAAACTGAAAGTTTTCTTGAATGGAGTTGTTGATGAATGTTGTGGGATTTGTTAAGGAATAATGACCTGAAAATTTTGGTTGTCTACACATTGTGTTTGCAGAAGTTTAATGAGCACTAGAACCGAATAGAATTTCCATTAAGTGCAAAAGAAATGGAAAGGGCACGAATTGCTTCCAGTTTTGAGGACAAAGAAAAGGGAATGGATGTTCATTTGGGAGTTGAAGGATTGAACTCCAATGTCCATGGAGAAGAGATAGATAAGGAAGGAAACATAAGGAAGATCGTTGAAGGATTGCAAAAAGACGCCCAAACTCACCAAGAAGAGAGCAGAAAGATCAAAAAAGCTCAGGAAAAACAAGGAGAATTCAACATAAAGTTGTTAAAGAATTTGGAGAGAATATAAAAGAAGTTGGATAAGGAGAGTGACTCGAGAAGAATAGGGAGTCACCAGACTCCTAAGGGAAGAAGGTCAAGGAGTGTGGGTAGACACCATCATCACTCCCAAGGTCACTCCAAGAGAAGGGCACACAGTAGTTCAAGCCCATCTCCTACCAGAAAGAACAGGAGTTCTTGAGTGGATGAATTGAAGGGAGAGATGAACAAGATTAAGACTCCTACGTTTGATGGAGAACATCAAAAGGAGGAAGACACCGAAACATGGTTGCTCAGTATGAGGAAATACTTCCAATTACATAATTATTCCTCATGTGCAGAGGGAATAATTGTGATGTATCAATTGAAAAGGAAAGAATCCATGTCGTGGGATCATCTTGTGAAGGTGCAACACATTAGAGAGAAAGATATCACTTGGAAATAATTCAAGAGATATTTCGAGAAGAAATACTTGACTAAAAGATACTATGACAGAAAGATGAAAGAGTTCTTTTAACTCAAGTTGGGCAGCATGACCATTGATGAATACGAACGAATTTTTTTGGAATTACTGAAGTATGTTTCATTCATCAAGGATGAGACTGTCAATATTCAAAGGTATATGAGTGGACTAACACCTTCCATTGGGGACAATATCTAGTATGATGACCCAAAAACTATGGAAGAAACGATAAGAAGAGCAAAATGCTTATATGAGTAGCAAAGAGATAAGCCTACTTTCTGGAAGGCTTGGGAAGACAAGAAGAAATTCAAGATGGATCAAAGGAAGAAGGGAACTAAGCCACCATTTTTTAGAAATAGTCCTCAAGGAAATCCATCTTTTAGAGAGCCTAGGGAGGTTGAAATAGATGGGAAAATTCCAAGACCACCACCTATGGAATGTTGGGGTTGTAAAGAAAACCATGGGTACAGAGATTTCCCCCACATAAATGATAAAGTGAGAGTTTTCCACAATGTACAGCAGGTTGAAACATTGGAGGACATGTGTAGTAGAATGTCAAGGATCTATGCAGCCCTAGACAACAAACAAGTTGATTATCAGTCGCACGTGGTTGAAGTGGAAGGTATGATTAACAACCAAACATTTACTATTTTAATTGATTCATGGGCTAGCCATATTTATATAGATCCTAGAGTGGTGGAAAGTTTGCAATTGTCGAGAAGCAAACATAGAAAATCTTGGTTAGTGCAGTTGGCTACAGGAACCAAGAGAAGAGTTACAGAATTGGTTAAGTCATGTACAGTGGATATGAATGGACTGGGCACAAAGGTTGAATTGAACATTCTACCTTTAGGCTCTTATGACTGCCTAATTGGGATGGACTAGTTGGACTAGCACCATGCCATCTTGGATTTTCGTAATAAGGCATTCACTTTCCTGGATGAGGAAGGAGATTGGAAAACAATACAAGGAATTCCTAGAGTTGTTGTTGTCAGATAAATCTCAACAATGCAGCTAAAGAAGTGCTTCGGGAAAGGCTGTCAATTATTTGCAACCCACTTTGAGGAAACACCTAAGGATAAGGTCTCAAGCATTGGATATCATGTGGTACTAAAGGATTTTGTAGATTTGTTTCAGGAGGTGCCCGAACTACCTTCGAAAAGACATATTGACTTCTTTGTAAACTTGATGCCTGGAGCAGCTCCAGTGTCAAAAGCTCCTTATTGAATGAGTACACCAGAGATGAAAGAACTGCAAATGCAGCTTGAAGACCTTCTGAAGAAGGGGTATATATGCACAAGTGTGTCACCTTGGGGTGCCCCAGTCCTATTCGTGAAGAAGAAGGATGGGACGCTGAGATTGTGTATCGATTTTAGATAATTGAACAAAGTAACTGTAAAGAACAAATATCCTCTGTCGAGGATTGATGACCTCTTCGATCAATTGAAGGATGCAAATATATTTTTGAAGATAGACCTTAGGTTGAGATATCACCAGTTAAGGATAAAGGATGAATACATCATCAAGACCACCTTTAGAACAAGTTATGGTCATTACGAGTTCACAGTGGTGTCGTTTGGGTCATCAAACACACCCGTTTTTTTTATGTGTTTAATGAATGGTGTATTCAGGGACTATCTAGACAAGTTTGTCATAGTATTCCAAGATGACATCCTGGTGTATTCCAATTTTTACAAGGGAAAAACTCTCTATGGCCAAGGGTAAACCACAAAACACAGGTATGACTGCAGAAATCAACTCAATTCCAACATGTGCTATATAAACTAATGTGCAATACGAGGGAGAAGCCTACCTCGATCCAATCGTTTGATGTTGTTCCACCATTGAGAACTTTGACCCAAAGCTTTACACCTACAAGAATTTCTCAACAAACAAGCGATGCAAGTATATAGTGACAGTATATAAAATGAGTTATCCCATCATATAGCACAATCCATTAATAAACATTACAAACATGCCCATGGATAATAATCATATATTTCCAAGATATCAATAGGATGGGAAAGGAGTATTTATATTAATAATTGATCAACAGAAGTATCAACATTACATACTTCGTGTCGGCACATTTCGAAACCAAGAAACAAAGTTCCTTCCAACTGGGTCTCCACCACTTCAATCCTCCACCAAAGGTAAGCTCATAGAAAAGTGATAAAGAAATCCTCTTGACAATAAGGGAAGAGCTTGGGGGTTGAACATTGTGTTCAGACTTGAGGGACAAAGGGATGCAGACTCAATATGAAGTTATTTATCCAGAGTAACTTTTCTCTCAAAGTTGAATGCTTTCTCTCTCTTTTTCCATAGCTAGAAATTGTACTCTTATATCCTCCAGAATGCAACTGAAGGGATGATTTGGAACGTTTCTAGTATATGGAAGGCCAAAGATCAGAGATATTATATCATGACATGGAAACCCAACCTCATTTTGTATTTTCTCACACAAATCTCGATATATGCGAGTTGTAGTGGAGCATCAAGAGTATATGCATATTGCAAAGTAGTTAGGGAGAGTATTTGTGGAAAAATATATATATTGGCTCTAGATTTATCAAAAAGGGGTTTGATAAGTCTACATAGGGAAATGGAAAAAGGCCCTCTGTGCAAGATATCAATGGTGAGGAAAATCTTGTTATAATAGATGCCCCCTAATGTGTGAGATTAGAGGAGTATCTGCGATGGACGAAATACATTATAAATAACCCAAGAGTGGAGTGGTAGAGAACTAGTTGGATGAACTCAATTGATCATTATGTTATGTACTAACTTTGCATACGTTGCTGCCAAAAATACAATGCAGATCCATGTGGAAAATATACCAACGAGTGTTCATGGCCATGAGTAGAAAAATATAAATGCGGTTACATGCCAATAGTTGTCATAGTCACAAACAAGGCCCAGTGAAACTAGTCTCAAAATCAATCTGTAGATATCTATATACCAAGGAGTACAATCTAATCTCCCATGATCGCTGAAGTCAAATGGGTATTTGTCCGATGAAATGGAAGAAACAGCTAGGGAAAGTTGTGTCTACAAAGTGATGTCTTCAAGTCTTCAATACAATCCGCCAATGGTGCAATTCTACATCATGTGAATAAATGAGTTGACGTCGAACACGATGAGATATCGTTTGATTACCGGTCATTGAGGTATATCGTTAACAAACATGAGACAACCTACCAATGATGAAAGTAGGTATCAAGGCATTGAGTACATCTCTACAAATGTGAATAAAGTTGTTGATGTCGAACATTTGAGAGATCCATTGATGAGGAGACATTGACGTATTCTCATCTGTCAATGGTGAGAGAGATTGCCACTAATGACTGCAAACCTCAAGGTACTAAAAGAAATCTAAGTCTTGTATCCATAATACATGAGTTGAAGTCGATGGAAAGAGACCTGCTGAAAGGAGAGCATTAAGGCATCTCTCATCAGTCAGCACGAGGAGCAAAGTAGCAGCTTCATGATTTGGTGGAGATCAGACGAAGAACATGTTCACGAACCAACGACCCTGTGCATCTTTCGTGTGTTCCAAATGCAAGTGGTACACGAAAAGACCCTCTGAATAGCAACCAGTGATGAAAACTGTTAACAAAGGTGAGGAAACCACCAATAAGGATAATGGAATCCAAGACACTTCACAAATCCCAACGTGTGAATAGATGTCTTGTCGTTGAACACAAGGGAAACCACCCAATCAAAAACCCATGATGAAATGTCGATTTTTTGGTTCAAGGTGACCTACCAATGATGAAAGTAGGGTTAGGGTGCATCATAAGACCAAAGTATCATATGATTCTAAGACAAACTGAGGGTATGGTCGACATGCGAAGTCAAGATTTCTGAGGAGTGGCTGACACAGGTTGATAGACTTCCTTTGAACAAGAGCATGAGACATACGATGGACTCTAGTAGCATAGGCTTAATGTTTTGACAATTAGATGCAGGAGGAATCCATAATGTTCTCTATAGTGGTTGGAAGATTAACCAGTCGGTAGAGAAAATTCTATAACGAGATCATCTTCCTAAGGCCATGCTAAACCCAAAATTATGATGATGCAAGGACTTAATAACTTTGTGCTGTGTTCAAAGGTGACATGGCTACTTCTAATTACAATATAGTACTCCCTTCCCACTCATATTTTTCTGTTTTTTCATAACAAGTGAATGCTATGATATAGAGGAGGGAACGAGTGTCGCAAGTAAGAAAAACTAGTTCCATCAGTGGAACGTACCTATGCTCAATGCAAGGAAATGCATGCGAGAGATGGACACTTGGGGTGATGTTCCCTCTAGGGCATAGTGTGTCAAATTATGAAGGATATAGACAAGGCTCTTCTTGGTTGAGGATGCAAACTGCTTGGGCCATGGTTTATAATGCAAAGTGAGAACCGACTAAAGGCTCAATACTGCAAGCAAGGGCATGAGATGCAATCACAAATTAATGCCAAAAAAGTCCTTTTTTATATATTGTAGTCTATTTGGTGTGAAAAAGGGGTAAAATTGTGCCAAATAGACATCTTTTAAAATCCAATTTACGAGTGTGAAGAAGACAAGTTCACTCGACGATCTTTTTCCATTTTTTATAGCGAGTCGAAAAAGAGCTTAACTAAGCCTCATGATATTTCAAATCCAACTTTAACGAGTGTGAAAGGGACATATCACTCAACGATCTTTTCAATTTTTAGTAATGAGTTAGAAAAGAGTAAGACTCATGTTCTGGGAGTCCATGGGTAATAAGGTCGTGTGTACATGAATGAGAAATGAGGCTCATTGTAAAGTCATGTGTCGAATTCTAATGGACTCCCGATCTTAAGGAAAATCATGGCATCGACACCAAATGAAAAAGAGGTTATAATTAGGGTACCCATGTTTGGTAAGTCTCTACGATTTATTAACGATGCTATGATAGAAGCTGGAGGTTAATGTGTCGCAATAAATGGGTTTGTACCTAAGGCGTAAAAAGTGGTAATTGAAGGATAATGCAAAATTGTACGATGTAGTGAATACCTATCCTATATGCTAGGTTATGAATATAGCTGCCTGATGATACGAATGACCAACCATGACATTTAAATCTGTAAGAAAATTGAGTAGAAACTACAAAAACAAACTTAAAACCATTTTTGAATTAATCCTTTAGACAAATAATAGCATAAAACTATATCAAATGGGTAAAAATGTTTTAAAAATAGTAATAAAATCACAATTTACTATGTCATTTTTGTTTTCACACAAAATAGTGCAATTTGGACTAACATACCTCTGGAATTCAAACGGTGATCGCGGGAGCAATAGGAAATGGAATCGCAAGCCATCTGGTCCAAGTAACTCTTCATCCCATCCTCTTCAAATTCAATGGTTTACAATTTTGAATTGGGCTCCATTTTTTTAGTTTTTAAGGGCGCAAATTGTGTTTTTCGGAATACGTGGGTTTCTACTAATATGTTGTGTATACGAACAGATATACACCCTTGTGTGAACTACAGGGGTTGTATATCACGCCCTGCCCATGACTGTTCTAGGATAAACTGCATATATGTGCGCAAAATGGAAAAAAAAAAATTAACTCAAAAATTGATTTGGTTTTTGCAAGATGGTGTTAGAGTGGAGGGAGGGAGAGAATGAGGAGGTAGATGCAGTAGTGGAAAGGGATCTGGTGGCTCAAGAGACATTGAAAATATGTGGTCTATACAATTTTTTGGCTCTCAAAGGAATGAGGGCCCAAGTGAGGTTATTGGAAACGCTGGTGGGCTATTGGGATCCAGATAGTGAGAGATTTATCCTTGATGGGAAACCATTATAGATCGAAGTAGAGGACATATACTTATTGATAGGAATTTCACGCTGAGGAGAGGTTGTGGACCTTAAGTCACGTGGGGATGGAAGTGGGATGAAGGTCGAAGAATACATCGAGGCCCACTGTGTTGCAGAGAGTCCCATGGTGGGAAGTCAAATCCCTATCCGAGCTATAGGTAGCCTCAGCCTGACGATTATTGTGCTCGTGCTTACCAGGATTATAGGGTCGGCCTCACTACATCAAGCATCAAGAACACTTATGTTTTACGCACTGGAGTGTGTGAGACCTACCGTGTATGATTGGTGTACCTCACTACTGACCAACATGAAAGGTCAGCTAACAAAGTGCAAGAAAGAGGAAAAGAGAAACTTTGGGTTTGCCTCTATCCTTTGTAGCTTATTTTTCGAGCATATCCCAAGCCTGGGACCTAGAGTGGAGATCATTCCTAGAGGGCCATGTTCTCCAGCTATGGCATGATGGGTCGAGGTCATGAGGCGGCAGGGGGTACGTAGGGTGGTGACACCCTACAACGATGATTTTTTCTTTTGGTGAGGGAGACAAATCATATCTCTGGATGACTATCACTATGTAGGAATTAATTTCAAAGGTGATCCTGATATGTTGCTTCCACCAGGAGCTTCTTACGACACCATAGGTAAACAATGTTTTTTATATATTTCACTTTTGTATTTTAAAAGAACAAAAATATTTTTTGCATTTTGTTTTTGAATATTAATTCAATACTTGTGTGGTTGCAGACATGGGTCCGCAATGGCTAGAGGGGTTCCTATGACACAGGTGGAGGCACCAGGCAGATGAGGCAGTGGGGGGAGAGGCGGAGAGATTCCTTCAGAACATGGAGGGAAACCTGTCACATTTGATGCAAAGGATTCCTATGGTTCAAGTGGAGGATCTACCTGAACCCATGCAAAGGTAGGTTGTCGATGTACCTAGAGCATGGGTACGACTATTCTAGCATCTCGCTAACGTCGTGGTTTGCTATCATGAGACTCATATGGAGCCACAGGCATAGATGTCATAGGACATGTATATCGGCTATATATGTATTTTTTAGGGTTTTGGCCCCAATTTTTAATATAAAACACCATATTTTTTGGAAATATAAAAAGAGGGATCTTCGGTTGTACTTATATCTTACAATGTGTTCATTGATTTAATGGTCTTATTTTCTTTATTAATGTGACACATGCCAATCCAAAACATAATTAGTGTAGGCATCAAATACATGATTATAACTTCTAGGAATGTGAAAATATGTAATAAAATCAAATTGTTGTTATAAAAGACATACCCATAGGAATCGATGGAGTAACGTCGAATCATGCACATGGTAATGATATTTTAACTGACATACAACTAACTGAGAATCCAGGTGCACCTTTATAGAGTGAATACCATGTGAGATAGCATCGTGCAATAATTCTATAACGGCGCTATATTCAGCCACATTATTCATGGATGGGCCTAGGCACATGCCACCTGAAGACACCAGCAGACCCTCGAATGAGTAAATCACCAAAGCGGCAGAAGCTAATTTCCGTGTATGACAACTGGCTCCGTCTGCGAATCCTACGTAGACCAAAGATTCCGTTGACATCTACCAACAAAAGGGAAAATTTGATAAGCAAGCCCAAGACAAAAAAAGGGTAAAAGGTGTATATACACTAAATTTACATTAATATACAAAGGGTTTAACCCAATCCCAGGGCTCAAGCGTAATACTTTTTTAAGTAGAGCCCATTTATGGGCTCATCCAATTTATTCCCTTCATAATCTTTCGACTCGTAGGCTCCTTTTTCTAGAACATGTCGCATTATATAAGGACCGTGCCACATGGGTTTAAACATGTATGCCCCTAGCGGTTCTTTGGTTTGGTCATACAAGAGGACCAAGTCACCCTCAGCATACAACCGAGGACAAACAAACTTATCATACTAAATCTTGACTCATTTCTTATTTGCCTCGATAGCCGTAAAGGAATCTCAACGCTTCTCATCAAGACTCTCTAGGTGTATAAGGTGTCGCTCTAAATCCAAAGTGTTAGGTAGGAGCTCAACTGCCAATTTGAGAGAAGGGATTTCGCATTCAACGGGAAGTATTGACTCCACACCGTGTACTAACTAAAAAGGAGAAAAATCGGTGGCATTCTTAACTGAGGTTCGGTGTGCCCAAAGTGCGGGATATAACATGATGTGTCAGTTGGAATTGCTCCGACTGACAGTTTTTTACAAAATGGTCTTGAGAGACTTATTGATGACCTCTACTTGCCCATTTTCCTGGGGGTAATAAGGAGATGATTGATCATGTTTAAACCCCAGCTTAGATGTTAACTCTATCATCATTTCATTTTGAAAATGATTGCCATGATCAGTGACAATCTCACTCGGGATACCGAACAGGGCAATAATTTGGTTGAATACGAAAAAAGTTGCAGTCTTCCCATCGAATTTCACGGTAGGAATCGCTTCGACCCATTTGGTGAATTAGTCGATAGCCACAATAATGTGTTGATGCCCCCCATCCAAAGTTGGGTTGCAATCAACGAAATCTACTCCCCACTTAGTGAAGGGACTGATGGTAATGACTGGGCGGAGAGGGGATGGGTGCGAGCCCATTTTCCAAGTGAACACCTAGCAGGGGTGACACTTCTTAACCACTTCAATACAATATATAAATATGGTGGGCCAGAAGTAATCGACTCAGAAGATTTTTTGGCTTATCGCAAGCCCAAATAGATGACCGCCAAAAGCCCCTTTGTGGAAATCATTAAGTACTAACTCAGCTTCTTCGTGAGTTAAGAAATGACATAAGATTCTATATATTCCTTGATGATACAAAGTGTCACCGACGATTATATACTTTTTGGCTTGGTAACGAACATGTCGTCAATCATATCCTGAGAGATGTTGAGAGAACTTTAGGGTTTGAAGGTATAAAACAATATCTCCATACCAAGGGTCGGATGACGAAACAAGGAAAATGTGTTCATCTATGAATGGATCGATATGAATAACATCTTCGTCTAACCGTGGGAAATCAGATATTAGCTCTGCAAAAACTAGTGATTTCTTAGACTTGGTTGAAGAAAAGTCGAGATCAAATTCTTGTAGGATGACAATTCATTTATTATATTTTACGCCTATGCTACGTCTAGAGAGGATGTATTGAAATGGATTAACATCGGCAACCACAATAATTTTGCAAAGCAATATATAGTGTTGTAAACGTTGGACTACGTGGACGACAACCAAAGCTAGCTTTTCAATGTGTGAGTAATTCCATTCAGGATCAGCTAAATTTTGACTGAGATAGTAGATGACATGTTCACAGAGCTCATCATCCTCCTGAACTAGAACCATACTAATGGTCTCTTTAGACGCGGTAATATACAACAAATAATCTCTACTATAATCAGGAGATTTCAGCAGAGGGGTCGATACCAAAGCTTTCTTTAAGGCGTCAAAATATTGTTGGGCTCGCTCATCCCAAATAAAAGGGGTGTCTTTCTTCAATAGGAGCATGAAACCCTTAGTGATATTGGCATAATTCACAATAAATCAATGCAAAAAGTTACCTTTCCCCTGTAAACCTTGAATCTATCTAATTATGTGCGAGGGAGGCAACTGAAGAATTGCCTCAACCTTAAGTGGATCTACCATGATCCCTGTCTCGGAGACTAAGAATCCTAAGAGATGGGCAGATCTAATGCAAAAGATACATTTATGAGGGTTGAGTTGGATTCTATAGTAGCGACATCTTTCAAAAACCAATCGAAGGTGCATAGCATGATCCATTCTCTTGCAAGAATGAGCAGCAAGATCATCGAGGTAAGCTTCGACTATGTATTTGAGATCATGAAAAGAAAAAGTCTTGGCTCGCTGGAAGGTTTCTTCGGTGTTTTTCAGGCTGAAAGGCATTTTCCAGTATGCAAATGTGCCCCAAGAACATATGAATGTCGTTTTATGTTGTTCTTTGGGTTTGATCTGGATTTGGTTATAGCCTGAAAATACGTCCATAAAATAAAATATTTCACTTCCCGCACACTCATCAAGAATCTGATCAATGAAAGGCATGGGAAATTTATCTTTAGGACAAGCCTTGTTCAAGTCGCGAAATTCCATACACACGTAGATGGTTCCTTGATTTTTATTCACGGTAACGGGGTTGGATACCCATTTGGTCAAAAGGGAACTAGGTAGATAAAGTCAACATTAAGTAGCTTCTCTACCTATGCCTTAATAGCAGGGGCCTTCCTAGGATTAACAGCTCTAGGACATTGTCAAATGGGTTTAGCATCCGGGTAAGTCCTAATCTCATGTTCAACAATATGGGGGTCGATCCCTGGCATCTCTTCATATGACCAAGCGAATACATCTCGAAATTCTTTGAAGAGGTATGTGTAGATAAGAGTCTCTTCCAGCGAACAATCTGCACCTATATTCACATTTTCAATGTTGCCAGGGGTACGAGAGATATTGATCTGGACAGTGGGAGAAATAATCGCCATATTCCCTTCGGCGTAAATGCCACGTGTATCAAGTGGAACTACAACGTGACCGACTATCTCACTCAGGGTAGATCTAAAATCATCTTGCTCAATTTTTTCAAGACATGGGAGAAAATAAGATCGATGATGCATATCATCCCAAGGTCTCTCGAAAACATTCATGACTTTGAGGATGGCTTCATTCGAAGTCAAAGTATCATCCAAGAAATCATGTGAATAAGATAACGAAGTGGCCCACACGGGCCTGAGAACTAGATCGGGATCGACAGAAGAGTCAAGGATAGCTTGATATGAAATCTCTGTTGCCGATAGTGGTATAGCCATGCCAGCATGCGACTGACCTTCAATCAATGAATTCAGAGAAGGTAGGGTCCAAGGGTCACTGAAATAAGAAGTGCGGAAAGGGATGGACCTCTCTACTGAAGTGGGCTCACTAGACATGGTGTAAATGTGGTGAATCGGTGTCAAGAAGTCGAAAGTACCCATAATGGAAGAATACATTCTAACACTGATATTCTCATTTTTCGGTTGAGAATTATCGACAATAGGGATCGACAGTCCAACAGATGCGTTTGGGCTAGAGTACGCAAAGGATAGATGGTTGATCGTCACAACCTCCCCTGGATGAGGAAAACAAAGCATGCAGAAAATGGATGATATGACGACGACCATCGCGTAAGTCCAATTGTGACCTAGTAACAGGTTATAATTGAGAGGTGCATCAACTACCTATACTTCCACTTCTACCATCTTCCCACCTAACTAGACTGGAGAGGAAGGTAGAATACCATGACGACAGAAGGAATGACCGTTGAATGTGGTCAACATGGTCAACAACTTTGAAAGGGTTGGAGAACCGATAGCTTTCCAACAGGCTAAGGATATCAGGCAAGTGACAAAACCTTCATCAACGACCACTCGTTTGATGGTATATTTAGAATACTCCATGTGGATTTGGAAAGCCACATGGTAGGGTAAGCGAGGCTTCACTTTCGTGACATCAAACTTGATGATCTTCAAGCCACTAGGTTCTAGGGCTCCTAAGGTAGAGAGAAAGGCATTCCTCTATGATGGACATGTCTGGAGTACCTCCAAAGCAAACATTGTGCAAGGTGTTTGGCCCAGATACTCAATAATAGAGTAGTTTTGGGTGTCTTTAGCATTAGGTTTATGGGTGGATCGCTTGAATACTCCTTTTAGAATACGAGGTGGTGACTCTAGTTTCTCGATCTGTAAATTCATCTTCGGGGTTGGAGGAGGAGCTTCTAGGCTCGTACTAGCTTTTGAAGAGTCGTAATCTCGAGAGTGAGTGGCTATATCAATTTTTGCATTGACCATATTGATACAAACATGGTCGCCATATTGCGATGGTGGGTTTTGACTCCCACCAGATTCATTTCTGGCGTTTGAGGAACTCGAGGATAAGTGTTGGTTGTGAGGAAAAGGATTCGTTAGCACAACGGGCAGAAGATTTAAAAGCCTCGCAGCCTCCGCAAGTTTGGGGCATAAGTGTGTAAGGAGATCATATGTACAAAGTTTACAAGGAAACTTAACCTTACGCTTTTCTTTCGTGCCCTCTCCATCATTATCGTTTTGTTTTCCATTAATATTCTTGTCCTTGGGTTTATTCTTCCCACCTCTACAATTATTTCAACCTTTTTGTTTATTCCCATCTGATTTCTGGTCACCATTTGGGTTTTTCGATGACTGAACGGAATGTACATCCATTGATTGGGTGGGTTTGGAGGATCCAGATGAAGTTGGTCCTCCGGTAGACTTTGTCACTGAGTCTGCGGACTTTACATTGGTGGACCATACAATGCCATCGGCATGGGGCCCAGGACCCTATATAGGATCATGAGTCAACTGTGGTGCATCGATAAGAAGGTGGTATAACATCCCAGACTGAGCATAGATCAAATCGAATTGTTGGGCTCTAAAAATGGCCTCTTCCTCACTAAAGACCCCAGAGGTAGCAATGTCCTTTGAAATAGTAGCATACAAATATTTTAAAAACCATTTTAAAAGAAAGGTCGGGGGTATGGGAATATTAACTAACTGTTTTCGCCTACGCCATTCCTAGATATGATCCAAAATATGAGTATCTAAACCTTCACGTAAAGTTGACAAAAGTTCAAGGCCGGCATCATAACGAATGGGTAGTTGAAAATGGTTAATAAAGGCTAGCACTAACTATTGAAAAGACCCATATGTTCCCCTAGGTAGCTCAATATACCATTGTGATGCAATCCTGATAAGAGTGCGTTGAAACAATAGTAATCTAATAGAATCATGATTCAAAGAATTCGATGAGCAGCAGAGGTGAAAAGTAGTGATGTGATCACTAGGGTCATCACCATTCTTACCTTCAAACTTTGGAATTGTAATGATCCCAAGCCATTATGCAAGGATCATCACTATTTTGGTGTCTTTTTTAAAACCTTTTTCTGGTTGTGAGGTATTCTGTCAAACACTTTGTTGGTCTACCTTTTAGATGTGTTTATATGTGTGTATGCAAAAAATAACAGAAAGAGATAACCATGGAACATACCTCAACCATATGCAATAATATAGACAAGCCAAAAGATCTCAATTCTTCTTTGTTCATAAAATAGAGAAACCTGCTACAATGAAGATGTCGATCTGGAATGCTCAATAGATGGCCAAGAAGACAGAAAATAGATAAGAGCTACTACAAAATTCTCCCGCTAATACAAAAGATGCCTGCAAAGGCTGAATGAGAAATGAAGATCAATACAAGCAGATCTGAATGCCAAACTCTCCAGCTGAAGAATGCCAAGCTCCAATAGAAGGCTTAAACCCTCAATAACTCGGCCCTGCTACCAAAAGTGTCCAATATTCCTAATGAATATTCCAACTGATAGATCGGGTGATGGTAAGAACAACCCAGGTGATCGAATCTCCAAGATCCCTCTCAATATCTGTAGATATGAAATTCCCCACTGAATGGTGCGCCCCACTGGATGACTGACCCACTAGATAATTCGGCCCTACTGTCAAAAGTGTCCAATCACCCTAATAAATATGCCAACTGATAGATCGGGTGATGGTAAGAACAACCCAGGTGACCGAATCTCCAAGATCCCTCTCAATATCTATAGATCTGAAATCCCCCACTGAATGGTGTGCCCCACTAGATGACTAAAACCCTAGATAATTTGGCCCTGCTGAAGGAGGCCTCCAAATGCTCTAAAAATATCCATAAATATAGATCGGGACACTGCAAGTCACTAGGTAAAGTCTCAGGGTCAGATCTGAAGTGTAACCCTTCCAAACGGACTAGATCTGGATCTCAAAAACGCCCTCCTTCTCTTCAATTCGCCCCACTG
>JZKD02S0195846.1:324753-338225 GCA_000966675.3 Picea glauca | reverse complement strand
GTAACCAGTTAGTAAATAGGAAATCGTGCTTTTATATCCTCATTAATTTATCACGTAGGATTGATCACGTACCTCAAATCTTACCGCACATGACGACCTGTCGGAGTAACCGCACAATCCAACTGCCATCTGAGTGGCGCAAAATAGTTGACATGATGAAGGATCATGAGAGAAATGACAGCTTGTGCAGAGACGTAGTCCTTACTGTAGTTAGCCAACTGGAAATCATCGAATGTGAAGTCACATCATAATGAAGAAGCACTTTCAGATAGAAAGCATTAGTATTGTCTAATCAGTGGTGTTGTTGCATGAAAGATTGGAGGGATGGAGCCGCAGTATTGGCAAAAAGGAGAAAAAGAAAGAGTGAAGTGGCAAGAAATAATTTTAGTAATTAGTGTATCAACAGGGTCTTTTTCAAAAATGGCGGAGGTAGGTGTAATAGCATTGAAATCGGCCAATTTATAGGAAGAAGGTGTAACAACATAGAAATCAGCCAATTTATCGGAAGAAGGTGTAACAACATAGAAATCGGCCAATTTATCGGAAGAAGGTGTAACAGCATAGAAATCAACCAATTTATCGGAAAAATGTGTAACAACATGGAAATCGGCAAATTTATGAGAAGAAGGTGTAACAGCATAGAAATCAGCCAATTTATCAGAAGAAGGTGTAACAACATTGAAATCAACCGAACGCTACCTTACTTCTATTATAGGAAGTTTTTCAACTTCCATGAACTAATCGTTCCTTTTTTTTCATCAATCTACCTGCACACACATAATTTCCTGATACCTTTCAAAGATTTATTAGCATAGTAAAGAAAATAGAGAAATTTCAACTAAAAATAGAGAAATTCAAAGTTTGCTGAGATTATTTATATACAAGGTCTGAACAAAAGAAGTCCTAAAGTTTAGAAGGGGAAAAAGCAAGCTCCTTTCCGTTTAAAATCTGATAATCTGTATCAACTATACAGCTAGTTTTGAATTATGTCTTGGACAGTGGACACTGATACAGATGAAAGCGATGACCATTTGCATGTAAGTGTGTATTGGATCCATCAATAGTAATCAACCGAACTGTCCCATTGGGAAAAACACTGTCTACCTCATAAGGACCTAGGCATCGTGTACGCAGTTTACCTTGAAATTCCTTAAAGTGTGAATCATACAACAGAGCCCAATCTCCTTTCTGGAATAATTTCTTCTTGATGACTCGATCATGCCATTTTTATCTTTTTTTTTGAATCACTATGGTTTGATGGATGGCATCCAAATGTTTTTCATCAAGCTCATTGAGCTGCTGCAGTCTGGTTTTCTGTGCCATAGTCAAGTCAAGGTTGACTGCTAATGCAGTTCTTAAGGTTTTGATTTTGAATTCAATGGGAAAAATAGGTCATTTCCATATACCATCTCGTAAGGAGAAAAAACAGTTGTTCTCCTCCAAATAGTTCGGTAAGCCCATAGAGCTTCATGCAATCTGTCAGACCAATCCCTACGATTTTCTCTCACTGTTTTTGTAAGAATGGCTTCGATAACTTTGTTGGTGCTTTCCACTTGGCCATTGCCTTGTGGATGGTATGGAGAATCTATTCTATGTAAAATATGATATTTACTGAGTAGAGCTTCAAATTTATGTGATGTGAAAAGGGGTCCTCCATCAGTGACCAATTCTCTGGGAATGCCAAACCTAACAAATATATCTTCAAACAAGAATGCTAATACAGCCTCTTATGACACTCCGATAAGTGTTTTTTCCTCCACCCACTTGGTCATGTAATCTGTACAAACCAATATATAGACTTTCTAATTGGAAGGTGGGTGTATGGGTCCTACAAAATCCATGGCCAATCTCTCAAAAGGATCTAACACTACATGAGACTGGAGTGGCATCTCATCCCTGTGAGTTGGTTGACCCATGCGTTGGCAACTGTCACAAGTTTGGGCATACTTCTTGGCATCTTGAAATATGTTGGGCCAATAATAGTCCATCCTTAAGATTTTATGCCCAATCCTTTTATCAGCAAAATGACCCCCACAAGGGCCATCATGGCAAGCTTTCAACAGATTATAAACCTCACCATCCCTCACACATCTCCTAATTTCTTGGTCCAGGCCTGTGTAGAAGAGGTATCCTCCTATCCAACTGTACCTAACACTCTTTTGAATAATTTTCCTTCTTACTCGAGGAGATAGATGTGGAGGTACCTTTCCTACAACCAAATAATTAGCAATGTCTGCATACCAAGGTGAGTGAGAAGATACTGCAAACAAATGTTCATCGGGAAAGGAATCGTCTATAGGTGAATTATCATCATTTATATGTAATATCGAGAGAAAATCAGCAACCACATTTTCTTTTCCTGGTATATCCACTATAGTGATGTCAAATTCTTGCAGTAGTAAAAACCATCTTGTCACTCGGGCATTAGTAATAGGTTTATTCATTAGATATTTAATGGTTGTATGATCAGTATGAATAAAAGTTGGGTAACTAGTTACATAATGCCTGAATTTATTGATTGCATATACTACTGCCAAGAATTCTCTTTCAGTAACTGTGTAATTTAACTCAGCAGGAGCCATGTTCTTGCTGATATAGTAGATAGCGTAGGGTTCTTTGTCCTCCTGTTTCCCTAGTACTACACCAATTGCAGTGTCTGAGGAATCTGAAGAAATGTGAAAAGGCAGAGCCCAATTGGGCCCTCTCAAGATGGGAGTTGTGGACAATCTCTGTTTAAGATCTACAAAGGACAATTCACAGTCGTTAGTCCAGTGAAAGTTAACATCTTTTGTTAGTAAAAAAAAATGAAGAGGCAAGTTTAGAGAAATTTTTAATGAATCTCATGTAATCTCTGGCGTGCCCTAAAAATCTTCTTACCTATTTCTGCGTTGATGGAGTGGGAATGTCCAAAATTACCTGGATTTTGGCTGGATCTACCTGAATCCCTGCATAAGAGATGAAGTGTCCAAACACTACCCCTTCGCGCATCATCATATGGAACTTTTCTGTACTTAAAGAAAGATGAGACTGTCTACATCTTTTGAGCACTTTTTCCAGATTAGACAAAGTGTCTTCAAAATCAGTCCCATAAGGTGTAAAGTCATCCATGAATATTTCCATACAGTCATTCAACATACTAGAGAAAATACCAATCACGACTCTCTGGAAAGTGGTTGGTGCATTACAAAACCCAAATGGGAGAACTTTGTAGAAAAAATTACCCCAAGGGTTGGTAAAGGTTGTCTTATCTTGGTCCTGTGGGGCAATTTGTATTTGGTTATAGCCACTAAATCCATCTAGGAAAGAAAAATATTTTTTTCCAGCTAAGTTATCTAAAACCTGATCAATAAATGGCAAAGGGAAATGATCCTTCTTCGTTGCCTTATTCAGGGCTCTATAGTCCACACACACTCTCCACTTACCATTCTTTTTAGGAACAATAACCAACGGTGATACCCACTCGTTGTCTGATATAGGATAGATGAATCCGACGTTGAGAAGTTTTTGAAGTTCTTCCTTAACAAATTCTTTAAGGTTTGGGTTCATCCTCCTTTACGGTTGGCAAATGGGTCGACATTCTTCTTTGATGTATATATGGTGGGTGCATAGTTCAAAGGGAATGCCTTTCATATCCATGTAATCCCATGCAAATGCTTCTTGATGTTCAGTCAATAAATTCATCAGTCGGCGAGTTTCAGTGTTTGAGAGATCGGGATTGATGTTCAAGGTTTTTCCAGGTTCAATTTCTACAATGATTCTCTTAGAAATGACTCTAGGAAATAATTCAGTTGTTGTTATTTCATCATCTGTTGTTACAGCATTTGATGTTACAGCGATTGTTGTTACAGCTGAATCACTCTGATTGTCAGTAGTTTCTGAGAACATTTTCGAGTTCATTTCTTCCTAGACCATAGGGTACAAGACTCTGACTAATTGGTGGTGCATGTGTTGTGTAACAGCAGAGGGGTCACAAATAAAGAAGTTTATTAACTCATCCTTCATCTCATCTATGAAACTCAGGGCCTTTCCTATAGTTAGCATAGGTAGAGCACTTTCATCCTCAGTGTCCATCCATAGAGAATTTTCAGGTTCTACACTAGGTGTAGCATGAGGATACAAGGTAAGTTTTTTTGTGTCATAGCCATCCGAGATAGTCATAGAGCCAGATATGAAACCTATGAAATCATCAATTGTAGCTAACCATGGTCGTCCTAGAATTAGAGGATGGCCTCCCAAACTGGACTTGGGTTGCAACATGAAAAAATCAGTTGGATACTCCTATGAGTCTACTAAAATAACTAAATCATCAATTATTCCTTCTGGTCTGATGGTAGAGCAATCAACTAATTCTAGAACATTAGGAGTAGGTTGGATTTATGTTCTGAGTTGCAGCAACTGCGTAGTTTCTATTGGCATGATGTTAATTGTTTCCCCTAAATCAACTAGTACATGTGGAATAGATGTCTGTCCAATTTTAACTATGACTGTAGGGTTTCCTATGTCAACATATTTAATAGGTGGAGTTTTTCCTAACATTAGCTCAGACAAATCCCCCACTACATGCACTATGAGGAGATATTTAGGTTTTCATACAGGTTTTCTGATACAGAGGTGCCTCATAGTCTTGGCATAAATAGGGACATCCCTTATTGCTTGCAGTAGTGGAATATTAGCGTGCAAATTTTGCAATTCTCCAAGGAGATTGAAAGATGGTAATTCCACAGGCTTGGTAATTTTCAATATTTCAGGGAATGGTGGGTCTGCTGATTCTAGAATGGGTTGGTCAATTTCTTTTGTTTCAGTAGATAGTCTCTCGCCGGATTCCTTATTTGATTATGAAGATGGAGCATCTTCAACTATTGGCTCAACTATTCTCCCTGATCTTAATTTTATTTCATCACAAGGCATAGGAGTAATAGATAAGGTTGGCACATTATGTATGTCTATGTTTTGAACGGCCTTATTATTTGGGTTTGGGTTAGGTTGCACAGGCATCTGAGGTCATAAGGGAGGATTGTTTGGTGACTTATTGGGAGGCAATTGCAGCTTTTGCTGTTGTTATGGGGGTTGGAATTGTTGTTGAAATAAGTTTGGTTGGTGATGGCTTTGATAATTGAGTTGTTGTTGAGGGACTCTCTCTTATGGCTTCCATTTCCCATAGTGATTCTATTGTTGGGGTATAGGTAACCATGCATTGGGATATTGATAAGAGGGTGGCATTTTATTTGGAAGGGGGGGCATTCGTTTGACCATATGGTAGCTGATTGTTCCAATAATTAAATGCAAGAGGAGAGAATTGAGAATTCATACCTTGACCTCTTGGCTACCATTGTATCCTTTGTGTTATTAGATAGATAGTCTCTGCCTCCTCATTAGTTGCCTTCATTGATGCTTTTTCACCTGGTAGAGAAGGACACTGATCAGTGGCATGGTCTAATTCACAAATAAGGCATACCTGGACACTGTTCAGTGGGAACTCCCTTGGTGGATGTTTCTTCCTGCATTTCGGAAAGAAAATGCATAATACTTGCTTTGATTTTGCTTGTTTCTGTTTCACCTGCAAAGTATCCATTTTTGAGGCAAAAGAGTTAATCATCTTTGTTTTGAAACTTTCTAATAGATTACCTATTTCTTCTCTTGTTGCTCCTCCATTGGTTAATTTCTATACCCTTGAAAAAGTAGTATCCTTGGTAGTTGACTTATTCCTTGTACATCCTCGAGAACATCTTTTACAGAGATATACAATGTCCTCATAGGATTCCTTAGATATATCTCCCTTGCCAAGCATATTCAGCATATCTAAACAATCTTCTCTAACCCCTTTTAGTAAAATGGTTTTCAAAATGTTTTTACTCACATCTGGATGGCCAGACTATTGTAGATTGTATTGGAGTCGCTCCACAAAGTCTTCAATGGTCTCATCCTCCTTTTGTGACATATTGAACAGTTCCTCTCTTTGTTCCCTTGTTCGACAGTAGTCTTGGTATTTGTTCAAGAAAAGCTACCTCATTTGTACCCATGTTGAAATGTTTTCTCCTCCAAGGCTCATGAACCATCTTAACGCATTACCTTTTAATGTAGATGGAAAGAGTTTAAGCTTCTACGCAGTGGTAGTGTAGTCATATCTTCTACACAAAATGTCAAATTCAAATAGAAACTCATCTGGATCTTCAGTAGATAATCCATGAAAATGTGGGAGAGCCGAGAGAGGTATGTTTTTCATAGGATCCATCCCTCATGTGGGAACATCAAAAATAGGAAAAACCAGGGTAGAGATAGTGTTTTCATTGTTTACCTAATCCTCATTTTTCTGTGGATTCTCTTGGTAGAGCTCTTCTTCATTATCCCCTTGATTCTCCATATGTTCTCTCCCCCTCCACTCAATGTGAATAGTGTCCCACTCTTCCTTAGTGACTATCCAAACGTTGATATGATAAACAGCTTCTTCTAGATTTTCCCTATTCCAGGCTATACTTCCTTGATCTTGAATGTTCTCCAGTGTTGCTTGTCGATTTGTTGGTGACAAATCTTCAGCTTCGATTTCAGCTTCAGCTTCAACCCTTGATGAGAACGATGTTTCGAGAGGGGGTGTTTCTACTGACTGTGGATCACGTCTTCTTGGAGAATTGGTAGGGAGAAAAATGAATCCTGAAGAAGCATCTGCTCTGGCTATAATCTCATCAACAATGGTCTATCTTCCCAGTATGTTAGGATTTCTTCCTCCACGTCCTCTGGTACCTGTAAGGTTAGTATTTTGGGGGATTCATTCTCGTGTTTTGTGATTCATGCAGACTATTCATTCCTAAGAAAGAAAGCTAGCGTGCTTCCCAAAATATACAATTATCTTCCTCGGAAACGGCGCCAAAATGTTGGGCACTTTAATTGTCTAATTGAATGTAAAATCAAAGTGTTCAATATAAATTGTCAACCCAGGGAAGTCTGTTATTTCAAGATAATTCTGCACAATCTATGCTATATTATGAAAGAATCCCTAATTTAATTGTAGTGGGGAAGTTCTTTTTAACAAAACAAACAAACAATATCACTAACACAGTTGTGTTGATACATCTGGAGTACTACAGAATTAAAATCATAATTGCAATCTAAACTGATGAATATATAAAAACCATGAATTGCCTACCCTAATCTAACTCTCTAATTTACTTTTGTAGGAAGAAACTCTATACTATTGAAAAAACAAAATCTACTTATTGCAAGAAGCTACTTCACACTTTTATTTCTCCAAAACAAACTTTTAACCTAATGTAGAAAAAGGGAAAACAGTTCTCCGGAAATATTCAGAAAATGATTTATAATCCTCATGAGACAAGTTTATGTGCATTTACCAAGAGGGAACTAAATTGTGACAACAGTTGTATTCTAGAAATATCTAACAGTTAAATCATTCGCAAAAATGACTAATCTATAATTCGAAATAGAGGGGAATCAGTGAGGAAGGTGGGCCCTTTCCTTCTCACTGAATCCACTCAAAGAGATAGGTTACAGTCTGCTAAAGAAATTTAGTCCACTCTTTCATTCAATTGCCAGTAAATGTCTGAGTACAATAAGAGCTACTTCTCTTTCTTTCTTGTCAAAGGAAAAAGACTAACAACCCTTTACATTACAAAAGCTCTTCTATTTAAAGTTAGAGTCAAATAGTGTTCAGAAACAAAACAGTCTTGATAATCCTCGATTCTCAAGCTGTTCATTAGATATCATTAATACAAAATCTAGAATTCTCCTTGATCAACATCGTGAGCTATCATATATAATCGACAGGTGTTGCAGCAGTCGTAAAACAACAAGACTGGTGGCATATGTTGTAACAGTTTCCAAGATTAACAAGCTTTTGTCATAGCAGTTGTGTAACAGCTTCTAGGATTGGTGGCATCCATTGCAGAAGTCATGTAACAACTTCCAGTATTGGCGCATAGCTGTAACAGCAGCAAATTTCTCAAAGTGGGATGTTCTAACATTTTGATCATTAGTTAAATCATTTCATGGGTAAAATATGTGAACGTTACCAATCAAACATGCTAAGTAAATGAAAATATAAAAGCAAGATGAATATTTCATACCTTGGGAAAAAGGGTCTTGGTACTCATTATAATAGTCATTTAGCTTAGGAAGGAGAAGGTTGGATGTTCAAAATATGTAGTGAAAAAAAGGACATTTATGGGTCCTAACACTTATGACTCTCAAAAAATAAAAAGATATCCTAAGTCCAACTAGTAATCAAAGAGCATACTAAAAAGAAAACAACCAATATGCATGCAAATGGGCTAAAGTGGTTGAGTGGCCTCCCTCACTAAAGAAGGTATGCCTCGTTTCAGTGATCCTCAAAACCTACCCAACAGTCACTAAACCAAGCAAAAAAGCAAGGGGGAAGTGGTATACGCTCTTGTTCAAGAGAAAAGGGCGTATATACGCCTCTTGCAATGGGACAACAAGTGTATACACACGGTTGTCAAGGAAAAAAGGGCGTATATATTTTAAAACAAAGCTAGGAAAGGTAAAAAGGCTAAAAACTTAGACCCAGAGTGAATAGACTCTGTCCAACTGTGATACGACAAGAAATACAAAGGCAAAAGAGAAATGTAAGAAGGAAAAATACTTCAACCTTTAGAAGGAAGATCTCTCCCCAGTGGAGTCACCAATTATATTACAAGGGAAAAAATCTCTATGGCCAAGGGTAAACCACAACAGACAAGTATGACTGCAGAAATCAACTCAATTCCAACATGTGTTATACAAGCTAATGTGCAATACAAGGGAGAAGCCTACCTCGATCCAATCATTTGATGTCGTTCCACCGTTGAGCACTTTGACCCAAAGCTTTACACCTACAATAAGTTCTCAACAAACAAGCGATGCAAGTATATAGTGACAGTATATAAAATGAGTTAGCCCATCAGATAGCACAATCCATTAATAAACATTACAAACATGCCCATGGATAATAATCATATATTTGCAAGATATCAATAGGATGGGAAAGGAGTGTTTCTATTAATAATTGATCAACAGAAGTATCAACATTACAGACTTCTGTGTTGGCATGGTTTGAAACCAAGAAACCAAGTTCCTTCCAAATGGGTCTCCACCACTTCAATCCGCTACCAAAGGCAATCTCATAGCAAAGAGATAAAGAGATCCTCTTGAAAATAAGGGAAGAGCTTGGGGGCTAAACATTGTGTTCAGACTTGAGGGACAAAGGGATGCAGACTCAATATGAGGTTATTTCTCCATAGTAACTTTTCTCTCAAAGTTGAATGCTTTCTCTCTCTTTTTTCATAGCTCGAAATTGTGCTCTTATAGCCTCCAGAATGCAACTGAAGGGCCAAGTCGGAATGTTTCCAGTATATGGAAGGCCAAAGATCAGAGATCTTCTGTCGTGACATGGAAACCCGACCTCATTTTGTATTCTGGCACAAATATCAATATACGTGAGTTGTAGTGGAGCATCAAGCGTATATGCATCTTACAAAGCAGTTAGGGAGTGTATATGTGGAAAAATATATATTTTTGTCTCTCAATTTATCAAAAAGGGGTTTGATAAGTCTGCATAGGGAAATGGAAAAAGGCCCTCTGTGCAAGATAGCAATGGTGAGACAAATCTTGCTATAACACCAAGTCAAAGGAAGAGCATGAACATCATCTGAGGATGGTGTTGCAAGTGATAAGAGAGAACCAATTGTATGCCCAGTTGAGAAAGTGCTCATTTTATCAAAAACATATCCATTACTTGGGGAATATTATTTCAAAGGATGGGATAGTTGTAGATCCTGGGAATATTGATGCCATTAGAGGATGGTCAGTGCCAAAGAACATGGCAGAACTTAGATCCTTCATGGGTTTAGCTAGTTAATACATAAGGTTTATCGTTGGGTTCTCAAGGATAGATCACCCTATCACTTCCTTGCAAAGGAAGTAGAGGAAGTTTCAGTAGACATAGGATTGTGAGAAAAGTCTTCAGCAATTGAAGCAACTGCTAACCAGTGCTCCAATCTTGAGGATTTCAGATCCAAACGAATATTTTGTGGTATGCATGGATGCATGCAAAGAAGGATTGGAAGGATTCCTTAGTTAGAATGGATTTGTAATTTTTTATGAATCTAGAAAGTTGAAATAGCATGAAAGGAACTATGCCACTCATGATTTGGAGTTGGCAGCCATAGTACACACTCTAAAGAAGTGGAGGCATTACCTTATGGGAAGAAGGTACAAACTGAGAACAGACCATAACGGTCTGAAGTACTTGTTTGATCAACCAACCTTAAATGCTAGACAGAGTAGGTGGTTGGAGTTTCTCTATGAATATGATTTTGATATCAAGCATATCAAAGGGAAGGAGAATAAAGTGGTTGATGCACTCAATAGGAGACTACACGAATTACATGCTACAACCATTAGCATGTACTGAACTGATATAAAAGGTAGAATTTTGGAAGCTACAAATGCAAATTTGCAGTACATGGAGCTGGTAGAAAAGCTACAACAAGGTGAGATGCCACAAAAAGTGGAAAATTATAAATTGGAAACTGTTGGAACACTTTTGTACAAGAACATAATTTATGTACCTAATGTCTAGGTGATCCGGATTATTTTCGGCACGAAATGAGATCAGAGATATAATAAAGAAATGCACAGAGATATTGCAGATACTCAATAAAATAATAGAAATATATCAGAGAAGCAAACATAAACACAAAGATAAAGTAAGACACTATTTCTATTAATGAAAGAAATGTACAGACACTGTAAAAATACAAAGTGAAAGACTCGCTAGAATGGTGGCATCTTATCTCTGAGAAGAGATATGATGGTTACTCGCATTCGCAAGAAGATGATTACAATGAGGCTCTGAAGGATTTTTTTAAATAAACAAGAATTCCAAAAACCCTACACATCCAAAAACCTAACCCTAGGAGATGAAGCACCAAAAGTCATGTGGGCCCCGTTTGGGTAAGTTAGTACATCAACTTCCCAGGGTCGTAACTTTTGCATACAATCTTCGTTTTAGGCCTATGATAGCTCGTTGGAAAGGTATCATCGAGTAGATTCATTTTGGAGGCTCAATCATTCCTTTGGATATAATTGAGAACCTCTATCTCTAAAAACCTTCATTTAGGCCCTCAAAATGGCCCCAAAAGTTAAAACCTGCTAAAAATAGTAAATTGCCAAAATTGCTACAAAACTGTTTTGAGCCAGTCGAAAGAGGTGGGTGGCCACCGATATCCACCTGGATCAATCCTCCCTCCTTAGGAAGAAATGGTATCCATTGCGTTGAGTTCTCGGGGGAGAGGTAAAATCGTTTGATGGATCTGCATCTTGGTGAGCTTCTTGTATTGCTAGAGACATCTCGTTGCTCAGTTTGTGGAAGTATGTCAAGAACCTGTTGAGGATAAGGTTGTTCAAAAAGTTGAGATACATGAGACAATGGTGTGCAGAAGGAATATTTGTGCTTTGTTGCAACCTTGTCGACCTACTTCTGTTGGATAGAAGGTGATTGGGGCGAGGCTGTAGTGGTTGCAATGTCCTTCTGTTCTCCTTTTGAACAAATTGTGAAGAAGCTAAATTTTGCTATATGAGATACTACCTTGCCACAATTTTTAGGTGGAACAATAGTTGGAACTACCTCTGGTATTCTGTAGAGATGACCCCCCAAAGTAACAATGACACTATGGGGTCGAGGCTCATAAACAACATGGCGTTTCCACATATAGGGTTGGCCCAAGAGAACATCACAGACATCCAGTAGGGAAACATCACATAATACCTTGTCCTTGAAGGGATGGATGTTCTATGAAAATCGACATTGTTGGCTAACACGGAGATCTCGTCCTTGGTGAAGCCACCCTATGTTGTAATGTTGTGGGTGTGGTGTTGTCAATAATCCAAACTCTTTAACGACCTCTGTTGAGATGAGGTTCTTCTAGCTTTCGCTATCAATAATAAAATGTAGCGGGGTCCCCTTCACCCACATCTCTAAATGAAAAAGGTGCTCCCCCTCTTCAAGATCTATTGGTTCTTCTAGTTGAATTCTTGCGGTTGCGACAATAGCAATGGGGTCTGCGTCAATGATCTTTCCTTTACCAATATTTTCATAATCGGATTTTGAATCAAGGTTCAGCTCCTGGTCTTTGATCTCGGCCACCAATGAATGTTTTGAGCGACATTCATCGATGTTGTGCTAGGGTATTTTGTGGAAATCACACCATTTTCCGGTGTCCTTCTTTGTCTTCCCGTGACCCTTATTTTCCTGTGTCTTGGACTGGTTTTTGGAAGACTGTTTGTTAGGGCTGTATTTTTCATACTTTGGTTGTTGCATATTTACAAATCCAAAATCTCATTTGTTCTGGTGCTTAAATTTCTGCTCGATTTTAACAGCATATCAATAAGCATCACTGAGTGATGAGATGTCCAGAAAATCCATTTCAGTCTGGATGTATCTGTGTAGAGCCCCACGGTATTTCAAAACCAAATGTCGCTCAGAGTCTTTGATCTCCAGCCTTGTGTGTAAGCTATGGAAGGTATTGGTGAACTCCGGAACTGATTGGCCCCTTTCTTGCAGTGTGGTCCATCTCATGTACTGGTCCTCATAGTTTCCAACAGGGTAATACTGTTCCTTTACCGCATCCACACAAAAAATCCAAATGGGATCGGCCCCATATATTTCAAACTCCTCAGTGGAACTCTACTCCCAATAAGTTTCCCACCAATGTTTGACATGGGGGAGAAATTCAAGGAGTGAAAAGGTGATCTTTTCTTTATCGGAAAATTTGTGAACAAAGAAATAACCTTCTAGCATATTTAACCATTTGTCTAGGGTTTTTGCATCTATCTGTCCTTCAAATACAGGAATATCAAAATTAACTTGTAACTTGAAAGGCGAGGTGCCTCCAAAGTGGTTGTTTGATGAAGATGTTCGTGTCGCTATCAGCAAGTGTTGAAGGATGTGGGAAAAATTCTCCATCATTTCATCCCTCTGTCACGTGAGAGCTTGCTCAAGCAACAAACTAATAGGATCGTCTGCTCCGTTATTTTTCTTTGCTTCCACCATTGAGGGTTTCTTAGGTGTGTGAGAGTGATTTGGGTCAAGAGATACAAGCTTGAGACCCAACTTTCTATACTTGGACCTCGTCGGGGACATGCACTGAAAAAAACAATTAAGAACAACCTACTCTGATACCACTGATCCAGATTATTTTCGGCAGGAAATGAGATCAGAGATATAATAAAAAAATGCACAAAGATATTGTAGATACTCAATAATATAACAGAAATATATTAGAGAAGAAACCATAAACACGGAGATATAGTAATACATGATTCTATTAATGAAAGAAATGTACAAAGACAGTAAAAATACAGAGTGAAAGACTCGCTAGAATGGTGGCAGCTTATCTCTGAGAAGAGATGTGACGGCTACTCACATTCGCAAGAAGATGATTACAATGAGGCTCTAAAGG